>JAZGTJ010000364.1:115115-128246 GCA_036877575.1 Botia almorhae
GAAAAACAAAAGGCTTGCCCCCCCCCCTTGCCAGACACACCGCAAACACACTCCTGGCCCTGGATCATTTTACCAATCATATCCACCCTGTTTACCCAGAATGCACAACGCAAGTGCTTGCGCTGTTCGGACGTGCCGTTGTCATGTTGCGCCGCCTCAGTCTGGCACAAACACCTTATGACAGAAAGTCACTGAAGTAGAAGAGAGATTAATAGCTCAGAGTGTCATCCAGTTTCTGAGCAGCTCCAGCATAAACCACAAATGGGAGATGTAGAATATGATAGAGATGCATTACTTATATGGTATAAACTCAGCAAAAACTCAGATTTCACTTTAAAATACGTGTTGTCATTTGCTGTTATTGGCCAAGCAGAACTAAGCAATATTTATGTTAAGTAGAGCGCACATTAACATTAATGTTAAAATGATGCATTGTTATTACATGACCTATATAAGCATTTGTCCAAACCAGTTAGCCACAAGATGAATAATTCAGCCTCTTTCCCAGTGACCTTTTACAGAGTGGTCCTAAACAACCTCTGTTAACTTAAAACCCTTTCTATTTTCATGTTCATTTTAATTATTTGAAGAAATATATGGTTTGCCAGTTTGATAAACCCTTTATGTTTGAACTTAAACTTTTTTATTTCTTTATTCTTTTGTTCTTGTCCCAATCATGTGTTCTTGATGTCTTTATGATGTATTTCCTACTAAAACTGTTTTTCAGCTTAAAAGAGGTTGAGAGCCTCACAGTTAGAAATTTGAGGTTTCCTTTGCTGTAATGGTTATGATCATTGACATACTTTTTGATGTATTTCCTTCCTTGCTGCCATGGAATACCGCCTCTTTATTTAAACCACTCACTGGTAGTGACATATTGTGAGTAAAAACGGGTTTCCTGTGGCCCAGAGTACAGTCTCACTGGCTCACTCTGCCAATAGTTCTATATATATATATATATATATACATATATCTATATATCTATGTTGCATGTATCAGTCTAGCTGCTGCATCCTCCTTACGCCTCTCATCTCTCCACTGTCCTCAGCCCAAAACAATAATATAGTAGAATTTACTGGCCTAAAATGACCGAAAGCTTCCTAATAGTCGAGAAAAATAAGGCGAAGGCCAATAGCCCAGTTTCCCAAGAATATAGTCACAGCGCTATTCTGATATATGAAATCTGAAATTTATCTTGAACGTTGTGACCCCTCTGAAACAGAACGAAAAAAGACTGTCAGGACAATCAAAAATGTCAGAAAGGGAGATTGATATTGCTACTATTAGTCATGGGTTTCAAGAGTGCCAAGAGGGGTGGGGTTGAATCCGCTTGAATCAGACCTCTCACTGTCAGGGGCAATTTCGCATGCTGGTGTATTTTCAGAGAGCGGAAAGGGTTCTGTGGGAAGTTCTTCAAATTTTAAGACTTAACGAGCATCGTCTCCAAAACACAATCAAAACAATCTGGGCCCCCTCTTGCCTACAGCCTCCTCTTTGTCTGCAACTCCCGGCCCCCGCCCAGCTTCTCTACACAACACAAAAACCATCCGCAGAATTGAAATGTTCCACTTCTGCATTTCAATTCTTCTTCAGTAGTTGGGCCCTTTTTACTCACTGCCCTCACTGATGAGTGCATCTCAACATTTGAGTCATGTTGGTATCGATCTATGTGCTGTACAGAGTGTGGCCACTAGATGCCACGGTAGATCTACGAATGAGAAGGGAACAGAATGGAAACACTGAGGTCCTCATTAACCTATTTAGCAAGATTGCTGTCAGTAAGTGTGTGTGGTAGGGTCTCTTTACTTGTTGCGTTTTTTTATGTAGACTTAATGAGACAGAGTGTTGTTTACCTTATATTAGTTTACAGGTGTGGATGTGTATGGTTGTAATTGTATCTGGGGTCTAGTATCTTATTCAAGAGTTCTTTATTAGCGAGCGTTATTGCATGTAATATCACATTTGTTTGGGGTTTTTGTTTGCTTGCTTTTTTCAAATATAAGCTCACAGGAGATTTATTGTTTTCTTTAAAAAAAAATATGATCATCAGTGCCCATAGCTATATTCTGGTCATTGGTTTTTATAATGGCTGTGTCTGACAGCTTGCTTATCTCTAAACACACTTGAATTAGTTTTAGATCATTACACCTGGCGTTATGGTGCCTTGGAAGCCTGTCTGAAGTCAGTTTACTTAGGGAGGTACCTATATACAAAAAGCCTTGCTTTTGGATGCAGCCAGTGTGTTACAGCCTTCTGTGAATTGTGGGAAATTGTGGGGTGAGGAAAGACACAACAGGGTGCTGAGAGCATTCTTGCTAAATCTGGTTGTTCTGTGAAAGAGGCTTCAGTAATTAGGCTCTGTGTGTAGTCCTATTTAGCCACTCATATCATCATGTTGTCCTGTGTCTATACCGTCCTCCATGTCTTGCTGACTAACATAACCACATACTATGTGCTCAAATGAATGCCACCCCTTAAACTCCTAAGTGACAGATATCAGCATGAAATTAAGTATAAGCTCTGCTGCTGCATGTTTTTTGCATTGCCTTAATCTGTTTCGGCCCTGTAAACAGTTGACCGGGCTCCCATTTAGGAGCTATGACCACGGTCACCTACCTCTGCATGCCTGTTTTCCTTAATTTTAGTTATTATGTATGGTTCTATAGGAATAACAGTCCCTGAGGTTATGGCTCTAAATGCCAAGTCATTTACCATATTATCTCTCCAGCATACAACTCAAATTGGCCTCTTTATTCAGGCTCATAACCTCAGATGGAAGTCAAAAGCAGGCTTTTCCCTGTGGATTGTGTGTGCTTTTTGAGGGTGCCAGACTTGATTATGGTCCATTAGTAAGGTGGCACCAGGAGAATGCATACAGTGGACTGTTTATAGTCCGATTTGCAACAATCAAATGTTGCTATAGTCTTCCACCACATCTCCTCTGAGGGAAGTACAAACATGCTACATATACTCCCATACACGTAGTCCCACAGAATGTCAAGTGCAACCATGTGTTCAAGCACACAAACTCATCTTCTAATCGGGGATTGAAGACAACCTATTGGCATGTTACCACATGGCATCCAGAATCTCCCATCTAATACCTGATTGAGTCTAGTAGTGAGCAAACTGAGCAGCCGTGTGCACAGGAAACGCTTTTGCATATATAAACAGCTAGACGCAGCATAATAGCAAAGCGTCTCAATGTATGCTTTTAAAAATAAAGCAGCTGTCAAAGATGTCCAAAAACGTATCCTTGGCAAGCTTCTTAGGGTTTGACTTGTTCACATTAAAGTCTGTAGTACAATAGGATGCCGATTACTTGCTGCTGCATGGTGGGATACAGGTACGTGATCCTCTCCTTTAGATACAGAGGATGTTATCCAAAGAGGTTTTGCTGCTAAACACATTCACCCATTCCTTTTATGCCTGAATGTCCTTTGCCCCACTCCCTGATCATATTGTCATATCTGCCCTTTTGACCTTATGACATGATCAGCCTTAGGGCATGGCTTGGCCCCTATGAGATCACTGCTTTCTGCCGAAACAACCCCCTATTCAATTTTGTTAAAGTCAGATCTGATGTTTCAACAAATTTGGATTGAGCTTCACTATTACAATGTAAACCAAATTGGAAGCGAAGCGTACTTTAAATCATTTAACAGGAGCACAGTGTTCCATCTGAGGGTCAAGCCTGTCACAGCTTGCTGCTAAGGCTTTGCACTTTTTTCCTGTTTGAAAAAGTTACCTTCAGGCTTCCCTGGTTGGAAAAACTCGTTTGATCCTTGCCATTAACCTGCTGCTTTCCTCTCCTCTCATCCAACACATGACTGTAGCCAAGATGTCCGTCTACAAGCGAATGAAACTGGCATGTTGTTTTGATTGCGGGCGCTCTGAGCGCGACTGCTCGTGCATGTCAGGCAGTGTTCATAGTAACATGGACAGTCTACAGAGGGCGTTTCCACTTTCTTCTGTCTCTGTTCATGATTGCTCAACCAGTTTACGTGCCTGTAAGTTTGATCGCCAACCACATGCCGTTTGATGTCCGTGACCTGTGACCGTGTGTCCGTAAGTGAGTGTGTGTCTGTGCCGTGTTTCATGTGCTGTTTTACGTCTGTTTCGTTCCTCCATTATTTCCGTAATTGTGGCTTATTGGTTGGCGTAATGGTAGTACTAGTGAATATTCTTTCTTGTTTGGTGAATTGGTGGTAGTTAAAGTGACGTGGCTTCTCTGTGTTAGTGCTGCAGTAGGTGCAGTAGGATTTTGTTGGCGCATGCTGTTGTAGTGAAGCACTTGTGCAGTGCTGGTGACCTTTTACAGTCACTTTTTGGTGTTTACAAGTTTATCTGTTTAATTAATTATATGATGTGTTTATTAGAAACTGTGGGTTAATAATGTACATTGACACTAATGATGTTTTGACAGTGATAATGTTTTCATGTTCATATGACCTTTGGAAACCTTTCAGGTTAAGGAAAATGCAATTAAATGGTTAACTTATTTTTCCCCCCAAAACTACAGCTTTAAACACACTGGAATCATATGGTCTCTGACAACGCAGGGTGAAATGACATACTTTAATTGAAAGAAAGAATGATTGAGCAAGACAGCCTGTAATTGTGAATGTGGTCAATTTAAAATGTAGCAAAGAGCAAATGTAACTCATATGTCCATCTCACTGGTCAAGATCCCTTTTGACTGTTTGTTCATTAAGTGAAACTTAAAGCAGACAGGTATTTGGAAATTTGGAAAAAATCAAAACAGTCAAAACTATATAATTGTAGTCTCTTATTTTTACTGCCACATAAAATGTATAGACCACATGCTAGATTTTGATTGAAAGGGATCTTTAGTGAGATGATCTGTTTATAAAGAGTAAGTATATATTGGTAATGTCTGTTCTGCTGTTCTTGGACAATCATGTTTTACAACCACAAGCCATTAATGCCTCAATCATTTCCACCAGCTAAAGTAAAACGTCTTCTTTGAGTATTCATTTACTGAGCAATACTGGCAATTGAAAGAACACATCAAACTCTCCCCCTTTCCACAGGATCTGATCCACCTCGGTGATTTTCTTTTAGGCAGCAATCAGGGGAGAAAAAAGTCAATGTGCTTTATTTAATGCCTTGTATACCACAGTGGGACTGTCAGGCTCAATGCTAAAGAATAGATCTCCTGACAGGAACTCAATGGAGATGGTGGTGACTCAGACTGTTGGATGAGGTCAGATGACTGGAGTGGTTGTGTAAAAGACAGGGCTGAACAGGGGTCTTCTCATTAAGCCATAGCAGATGTGAAATACTAAAGCGTCTGTCAATTAGGAATGGCAGCAGTGCGACCTACTATAAAAGCAGGGGGTCAGTTCAGGCGATCACATTTCTACTACAAATGCCTTCTGACTACTCGCCACATCAGCTTACATTACCATCAAACCCTATGATAAGGTTGACTTTGTGTCTTGTGTTTTGGGCTGTGGTGATATCCCTGGATAACATTTACTGGTCATTACACAGGCACTGATCTCTTAATGTCATTCTTAGCTGGCTTTTCTCTTAGCCCCAGTTTTTCTCGGTTAATCATGTTTTTACCAAAGCTTTGGAGTTCTAACAGCTAATGCCAGCTAGATTTCTATACTTTTTCCTCCATCCTTTTAATTTTAGAGCTAACATTGCATCTGCATGGTGAGAAAATCATGGAAATTCTCTTTGATTTTGCTTTGTCATTCATGATTTTATGATTTATTTATATCAAATATATAGGTTAAAAGGATGTCATGACTGACTAAAGATACACAATGTGGTGTAAATTATGTGGAGACCCTGACACCACACCTGTTTGTACTTGTTTACCATTCAGTTTAATTTTATTGCTCATTTATTATAAGAGGTGACAGTTGCCCACATACTTTTGACCATGTAGTGTACATACCAGCCAACATTTATATGGGACCTCTCTGAATCTGCATGTGTTTGTCTACTTAAGTTTTTTAAATAACAACAATACTCTCCAGTATATTGCTAATTGTATTGTTGCAAAACCATCTGTGTATATATTATGTATATATATATATATATATATTATGTATATATATCAGTTATTGCTGAAATAAATACTACTCCCCTGGATGCAGTAATTCTGCTGAATGCATGAAACGTGTAGCAGTAAACGCAGTCTGTCTTACAGAAGACAGATCGCCGCTGATCGCCGCTTTTTTAAACAGCCCTCCTGCACTTTTTGTTCTGATTCAATGCATGCTTCACTCCTGGATGGTAATGGTGCTTTCTGCCAAAGCCAGACAAAGAATTATTAATATGAAAATGAGATGCATGAGAAGCAGACACTATGTCTGTTTTGCTTTTGGCTGCAGTCAAAGCCCAAAGAGTAGTTGACAAGAAGTAGGGAGCAAGGCAGCACTCATTATAGCTCTGGTACACTGCACACTATTAAGAAGAGTTTGTTATCTCTGCAAGTGGAGGCTTTGGGGAGCAAATATCCTGAACGAGTGAGTTAGCTGCCTCCGCTCTATGTTACAATGACAATAACAGTCCCTTTGCTCCACCTGCCGAGACATATCCCCCTCATTACACAAGCTTTAAAGACTCTCTAGGTGCTCAACCCTGCAAAGGGTATTAATTCCTGTTTTGAACTTCACAAGGAAGCTTCCAGCAAGGCAGTCTCAGACATGCCTGTTTTGTAAACAACAATTGTCCGTCGCACTGAGAGAGGAAGAGAGAGAGAGGTCGTGGTTTTTTTGGTGGTCTTCAGGGCATATTTTTCTTCTTTATTCCTTTCTTCCTGCCTGCTTCGGTTGGTTTCAGAGTTAGCTGAGGATGTGACGAGCGTGGCAGGGCGGGGCAGCACAACCCAGAGAGTGCATCTTGTCCACTCATCGCAGGGTGGAACTCAGCACTGTCGGCTCTTATGCAGCCTGACATGAAAATTATGTTTGCATTTTCATTTCCCCAGCTCAGCTGGTGTGTCATGAAACTCAAGCTGACAGTTCCTTACCACCAGGCAGGAGCAGGGCCGGTCGTCCCCTCCGCCTTGTAGGACAGATGCTAGCCAAAGAGTCGACCGACTCTTCCTGCTCCCGTAGATCGCAAGCGACATATGCCAGGACCGGCGCGGGGCCCCTGCTTGAGTGCTTGTGTCATTGCCCCGCCCTGGGCCTCTGCTGTGACCTTTATGGCATCAGACACAGTGCTCATAACGAAAAATGAGACTTTGCAACAATAGGGGATGCAGTGCACAGCAACTTACATGCATTAGAACACATCCCACATTCTGAGTCAGCTGCTAACTGAAGACAGTTTCCAGCTTCATGTGCAACATATGGGTTTTACTTAGCCATTTGTTTTGTCACATATAGTGATCATGATTCTCCCAGCATGCCATGCTAAGAGTTTGCTGTTCACCCACAATTGGTATTTTGCTGAGCTCCACCCATTTGGTTACTGTTGCTAGCTCAGACAAGCTTTATAATTGATTGGTAATATTCTGTGAACATATTGGTTTACAGTAAATCATGTTTAACAACTGGCAGACTACTATATTATTAAAGAAACTGTAAAATTGTAAAGTAACGTAATCAACTCTTGGAACTGAAACAGAATCAGTGTTTTGATAAGTGACAACAGAAATTTTTTACATTCTGTTGTCTCTATTAAGTGCCCTAGCAACAATGTTTTGCTATATTTTTGGATCATTTCAGTTTGAAAACTGTCCTAACACCCAGCACATGGATGAGTGGAAAAAAAGTCAAAGGCTTGTAATTGTGAATGGCAACAGTTGCTATTGTAGGATTGGTCGCTAATGATATGGCAAAGGGTCAACTGACAAGATCGTTTTTACTAATGAAAAATGATCAGTCAACAGCAGAACCAATCATGTGATGGGAAACATCTGTAATTTGCTGTTGAAGCATTTGCATAAGTCTCAAGATTGCTAACATCTGTTGGACTGGTTTCACTGGTTTTGATCAAATTGAGTTTCATGGATTAAATGATTACTTATCAAAGCGTTTTCTTTCTCCTGATCTTAACTCCATATACCGTAATGATCCTTGTTAGGTTTGTTCCTGTTTGAACAGTCTGTTCATCACAGAGCATGAGATGAGAATCCAACATTTGACTCTTAAAATGGATCCATGCTGTGGAAACTCTGAACAGGCAGCTTGATTTTCATCGCTTCATTTACGTCCAGCTTCTCCACCAATCATTTGCTTTGTAGCCTCTATCATTTTTATTCTTTCATCATCTCCTGCTTATGTCATCGCCGGAATCTTCGTCATTATCCTCTTAGCTTCAAGTGCTGTTAACTATATTTGATTTGTCTTCCTTCTGTTCTCATTTGTTGATTGTGATGACTGTCTATCTGTCTCACCCTCATTCTCTCTCTCTTCCTCTTTGTAACCTCTCATTGGTCTCTGCGTTCTTCTCAGCCAAATATAAGTTTAACGGATATGTCAGATCACGTAAGTGTACTTCTCTGTTTTCCTCATTCTGCCTCATGTAACCTGCCTGTTTTGGCTTTGTGCTTTTGATTTTACCCCTGCTAGTATTACAGTGCAAAAGCTGCCATCCTCAGCTGTCTGCAGATTACTGGGGATTGATTGGGTGGGGAGGTGGGTGGGGGGGCTTGTGATGACAGTTTTCCAGCACTGGATTCTGGTCAAATGCATCAGAGGGGCTGTTCTACTTTAAAACATGTGCATGAGAAAGGTCAGGTGCCGAATAAAGGCATCCATATGAAATCCAGATGTTGCATAAAGAGCCTAGTGTCCTTGTGGGAGATGATTGAAGAGCTAGAAATGCTATGAAGTATTGCACACATGTTTAGAGTTTTAGAGATGTTTTTTGTGTTGTGACGCCTCTAGCAGCAGATGGCGCTACAACTCCAGAGAAAATGGGATCACAGAGGCAGTCTGGGGTTCGGTTCAAAGCTGAATGCGCTTTAGGTAAATCTATCGCCGACTAATCCTGAGAGGGCTTTCTTCTTTATTGTTTTTAAGTTTCATTTCATATTTAGGCACGGATATTTGCATAATTAAAAGACTAGCATTTAAGTGACAAATTATTCCTTAATAAGCATTCATTCTGGTCTTGTGTTAACGTTACAATATCTGGAGGGCAAAAACCCATATGAATGCAGCAGGAAAACAATTATACAGTCATAAACATATTCATAACTACAACAACAGATAATATTTTAAAGTATTAGAGATGAAAATGAAGTATTAAAACCAATTAGCAGAATTTAAGGTTAGTAACATTTTTGCTTTTTGCATACATTTATTTATGTTGTATTTATTTATTTAGCACCACCACAAAATTGAATCAAGTTTTAAAATGCATTCACCGGCAGATGGATTTTCTATAATTGAACAATGGCCTTGATAAGAATGCACAATTGTGGCTCGTCACAGGATTTGCATTTCATAAGGGGACAGTTGCCGTCTGGATTACTGTAAATCCACAGTGAAAGTGCCACAGCGCATGTTCTCTGTATAATGCTACTCGTGTTTGACAGGGGCCAGATGAATCCAGGAGTTATCTGTGGCGGCCTTTAAATCTTTGCGGCAGCTGACGGCAGAAATAACCATCTATTTATTGCTCTGAGCAAGGTTTGGGGAGCGGGCGGAAACTGCTTTTCCACTTACACCAGATATTGGTTAACCTCTTGTCTTTTATGTAGATAGCATTAGGCTCGAGTCTTAGGGCTCGGGTGGCAGACGGTGGGCTTGATATTTCTGAAGTATTTCAGGTTCCGCAAACATTTACAGTGATTCAATCAAAGTGATGTTTTAGTTTTTAAAACCTGTCTGTAAAGATGATGCATTGATATTCATGCATTTCGGACATGCTGTTTCAACACCGATGTGCTGTATGTATGTTGAGGTAGAATATAAAGAGACATTGTTCTGTCATGTTGCAGAGCAGGCAGGGAAGAAAGTGCTTCTAATTAATTAATGTTTATTAGAAATGGAAAAGCAAATGTCATATTAAACATTTCACCTAAAGTGCCTGCCAAGTGGTTAAGTAGTATTTAATAAAAAGGGTCATTGTCAATTATTTAAATGTGAAATTAGTGCCTTTATGGCATGCTGATTTGTGACTGGCCATAAATAGTAAACGAAGAGGAAAATAAAT
The DNA here is from genome assembly GCA_036877575.1 of Botia almorhae. Classification (NCBI taxonomy): domain Eukaryota; kingdom Metazoa; phylum Chordata; class Actinopteri; order Cypriniformes; family Botiidae; genus Botia; species Botia almorhae. The sequence goes on from JAZGTJ010000364.1 coordinate 125,268, forward strand.
GCTTAACAATGAAAATCATGTCAACTTGTATTTTCATGCTTAAATATTTATTGTATGATTCTCATGCAGTTCAGTGATAAATTATGAATGTAGCAATGTTTTAATCATAATATATTTAGTTTAGCTAGAGCACTAATGGCATGTGCTTTTATATGACTCAGAGCAGTCATGTCCACTCTCTCAAATCTACCAGCCACTTGATTGTAATGTTCAGCTAATGGCAGGTGAAGACAAAAGGTTTTTGTTTAAGTATGCTTTGAGAGCACCTCTTGCACACAAAACATGAGCTCTGTCATTCTTCCTATCTTCCACTGTTTGACAGTAAAGGAGTTCGTTAGACCAACCTTTCACACTGGCTGACAGTATGGCTGTTCCTAACACCAGCTGTGTGTTGCCAGTTGTAAAGTGCTGGCCGTTCCTATACCTTCCCACCTTGTACTCCACACTTGCCTCCACACACTGTAGGTGGCGCCTTTGGACGCAATACACAGTTCTACCATAGACAACCCCTTCCTTCTGCAAGGGTCCTTGCCAACACTGCTGTATGCATGTAGACCAGTTAGCGGCTAATATACCCCCTAACCAGTGTGCACTTACGCTGGCATTAACTGCACAAGTTTGTAAAACGATCCACGTTCACCCAGCATGATTGGAGTATGTTCCATAGAACATGTGTGCTTCATTGGAAATGAAACCTGTTGTTCAAACAAGTTAACGTGTATTATGCAGGAAATCTTTCTTTGTCATTTCACATCATGACATTTTGTCATTAAACATTTTTCAAAATACTAAAACTTTAGATTTAAATTAGATTTTGAATCAAAGATTTTCAATGTGTCTCAGACTGTAAGCCTGTTGCTATGGATACCCCAGGTTGCAAACAAGTAAAGTATAGTAAAGAGGAGCAAACGAAACAATAGAAACAAATCTGTTGTTGCTGGCTTATCTCTGTTGCACGGTAACGCTGGCATCAGCCTGTTGTCTGTCTGAAGCAGAGAAGACAGATGTCTAGCTCAATCATTCTGATCAGCTGTACAATGGCTATTGCTGCCCTGTGGTATGGAACAGCAATCACACTTTGGTGGGCTGATCCTATTTTGATTGAGGTTGTAAAAGTGCTGTAATGTAATTTGGAACAAGCAGAGACTTGCTGAAATGGCCGTGCTGTAGGTGGAGTTATTTCATTGTTAAGCCTCTTACTGAAGGGCATTGCTGTAACTCGTAAATCTCCACTGCCTAATTTGAAGGAGCAAGGGCAGAAGAGAGTGCTTCGGCCCAGCCAGGCCACTCGCTCAACTATCACAGCACAGAACAAAGGAGCGCTTCTGTGCTTTCTTATTGGTAGTGATATTTTTAAGTTGATTACTGTCTCACATTGCTCCCTCTATGGTGTAATTGTAAATGTCAAACACTGGCATTTGGTAAAGACAAAGGCAGGGTCTTTTTTTAATTTTTCTTTTTTCATTAGTACAATTAGATGACAAAAGAAAATCACAGCCACAAAAGTGTGTTGTGTAGCTTGCAGTATTTTTCTCGAATTTTTTGCTGTGCTGGTGAATTCCTAACAGAGGCTTCTTACCAGTTTGCCATAGTTTGGAGTTTTCTGTTGCTAGTTTGTTATACAAATCAGTTCTTTACAAAACTCTTTTTTTAGTTTCTGGTATCTTGCATGAATGCTTGTTTTGCATTATGTTCCAGAAAGAAAATTATTTAATAAAGTAAAATAAAAATATAGCTGTGCAGTCTGACAAATATTAAGGAATTTCCCATAAGAAAAGCATGTACTGTGGTATACTTGGAAATTATACTAAGCAATTAGAGTAAGAACAAGTCACATAACAAAATTCATTAGAACATATTGGACACTTTCTCCCCAACATTTAAAGGGACAGTTCACCCAAAAATGAAAATTGTGGTATTATTTTCTTATCCTCTTGTCATGTATGTTACTTATGTATGTTAGCCTCTTGTTATGTATGTTACTTTTTCATTGGAACACAAAAGGATGCATACTTTAGGAATAGCTAAATTTCTGTCAGATTCTCTCAGGTTCCTAGATTTGTAATTCTAGTTTTGCTGTCATTGACACCAAATGTCAGTAACTATTATGTGTAATTGTAACTAAATGTGAAGCTTTATGTATAGTGTGTGAGGGTGAGCATTCTACAGCACTATTTTAGTTTTTGGGTGAATCACTCCTTTAAGTTTAGCTTGCGTCCAGCTTTCAGAATTATTTATATGATTACATCCATCATTTTTAAGGAGCTCATCTTGACTTTCAGACAGCTCAAGCACACCCTGTACGCTGTGTTTGTAAAGAGGAGAGCTTGTGACATTCACAGGCCCCTCAGTAATTTCCTCTTTAAGAAGCATTTCAGCACGAGAAGTCTCAGTATATTGTACTTGTTCAGCTCTGAGAGTGCTTGTGGTACGGGGGACAGACTCACAGTGTAGCCATCACTCACTGCTCTCAGAGATGCTGATTGATTTTGCCATGTTGTCATCCATTATAAAACACACCAAATTATTCTTCCTTCTCTTTTTTCCCTCCCTGTCATTGCTCTTGCCCTCCAAACAATGACAGAGGTTAAAGTTGATCATATGAATGTGTACTGCAATAGATCCAGCCACAAACGCACACCTATTATTAATCTTTTTCACAAACAGAACAATGAAAAACAGGGTGTAAAACTTAATGGTTGTCCTTTGGGTCTGTACTTGCCTTTTTTAAATGTACTTTTGTCCATACTAACAGTTTTCTCTTTCTATTTTTGGAAGTCTTCGTAGATTTTTGTCTTTGCCATGATTGATTGAGTGTTAGCTTTTGTGTTCTTTAATATGTCATCTCCAGCACACTTTTCAATCCCAGCTGTCCACAGTCTGACACTCTTTGCATGTGTTTGCAGTCGAAGACGAGCATCCGTCAACACTGTCACCCAAAAAGAAGCAGCGCAACGGAGGCATGCGAAACTCACCAAA
>JAZGTJ010000365.1:0-128210 GCA_036877575.1 Botia almorhae
TGCCTCTGGCATCGGGCCAGTCACGGGCCATACCAGCAGCCAGCAGCAGGGGGGAGACGGGTTTGTCAAACAGGAAGTGGTCAGCGATCAGCTGCTCCTGCTCGGCATCAGTCATGGACTTCAGGGGGTAGTACTTTCCCTTGAACTCTCCATCCAAGCTGTTCAGAGCTAGAGAAGGAGAGCTCTTAATTTATGCAGATAAACCCAGAGTGAATCCTTATTAATTAAATTAAACTGTTTTTGGCATTTCTGTGTTTTATCCTGGTTGTAATTTCATTTGAGCCAATGTAACTAAGGGTATATCTGCCTAATATGACTGTTTGTGTATTACTCAAGAGATGTATAATGTGTTCAGGTATGTTGAGTAATGTGATGTGTTTGTTAAATAAAGTGATGACTCCACACCTTCAACAGACAGCCTCTCCACAGCTCTGCGCTCTCCACGGCTGTTGTGGGGGGGCAGGGCGTATCCCTTGATGCTGCGGCCAGTACGCACACGGCTGCTCAGAACATAGTTGGGGTCCAGATCATCACCACCCTAAAACGCAGATGTTAACCTTTAAAAAATGTTGTTAAAAACTGTTTTATAAAGGTTTTCTTAGGACTCCTTCCGTTGGTCAGGCACATAGATAGTTCAACCCCAGATTCACATCATTGGTTGCGCTAATATTATTATGCAGGGTTGGTTCATTTTAAGAGGGTAATTTTAGGACTGTCGTGGCATTGAACCTTTTTAGTTTGCTATCAGTGTTGCTTTGATGCAGGTTTTTTACCTTCAGGTTCTCGAAGTTGAGGTCAGTCTTATGCTTGTCAGTTGCCTTGTATCCACCATGACGGTCAGAAATGACTGGGTCAAGGAGATCCTTGAACACTTCGTAGGACTCCTCATCACCAGCAACACAGCCGACGGTCATAATGTAGGGGTGACCTGGAGAACAACACGGTAAGATTTTTATTCATGTAGAAGGAAATATTTTTTAACTAAGTATGTGAAACAGATGTCTGGTTCACCTGGGTTGTCAACACCGGTCTGAATGACATCATCCACAGTGTAACCAGTGGGGGTCTGCTTGTCCCTAAGTTTGGCATACATATCCTTAGTCAGCACCTTGGCCATGTGGTTGTTGTGCTTGGTAAGGTCTGGATACTCATCTTCAACTTTGAAGTTCAGCTTAAAGTTGTTGTGGGTGTTTCCGAAAGGCATGATTGCGGTTCTAACACTGAGGATTGGACATGAGAAAGAGTTTTAGAATAATGATCTCATTTATTATTATTATTATATCATTTTAATTATGTAATCATTTATTGTTATTATTCTATAAATAATATGTATATTTTATGAACACATTCATTAAAATAGACAAGGAAAGAATTTCCACATGTGTAGTTCTCACCCAACATTTTCTCTGACCTCAAACAGTTTGAACCGTTAAATTTGACTAAATCTACTGTTTATCAGTTAGCACTGGACTAAATGTAAAGGTAGGGTTGGTTCACTATGATTGCCTTATCAGCAGACATTACACCAGTCCAATCCTGTTTGTGTTAAACAAATGAATGAAATTCATAGTTTAATTTAATTCATTTGATATCATTTGTTTACATTTGTGGTTTTATAACAGTAAGCTGTATAAAGCAATAAACATCAGATATTACGGCTTCCTCTGTTGAACTGAATCTCTGTTAAATTTAGATTAATGATACACCTGTGCAAAAGCCTCAAACATTAAAAATGTGCTAGCCTGTCAGGTATCCTAGCAACCGGCACTTGAGGTCAACGGTTGTAAAATGATATCTGAAAATGTCAGATTGGACCTGGAAAAAGAGACACTCTTATGTCTATATGTAGACTAATCTATTTTTACTACAGTATCCACTGCCTCCCATTTGTTTTCACATTATCTTGAGTCTTTCTCAAGGAGCCACATACAGTATATTCCACATAAAGTTACAAAACTCTGCAACAGTCAACATAGAATTAAAACAATGTTACAAGCATTCCAAATACGTAACTAAGTGCTACAAGCCACACATACTCTTCACTTATTGGTTGTACAATTTTGTTGTGACTGTATATCAAATTATTGTGACAAAATCTATATCTTTGTACCAGTAAATATTATTTGCATTACCTGTAGTGAACGTTGCATTGCATTAGTTCTAAAGAACCTGCTTACTTTAAATATACACAAGAAATATAACTCTACATGTGAACTATAACGATCAGAAGCTTCTCGCATGCCTGTCACATGATCACATTTTAAAAATAGCCGTATAAGGGTCCCTAATGCTCCAGCAGGAGAAACAGCAGAGTTTTTATAGCTGTATCTGATTATGCTAAGAAAGCAGCTGCATGTCACACATGTGACCTTTAAGGTTTCATTTGACATCTGTTTAGGAGAGCCGATTCCATTACCCAGAATATTTCAACTTAATCGTTGCACAAATATGCCCTAATTAAAAACCTTTTAATTCCAGATGCATTTCACGGATACATAAAAATGAACATCAATTCTTTACCTGCTGTAAGGTTAATACGCAACATAACCGTGATTACATTCAATAAAGTGGTTTTGCCAAACCATGATGTATAGAGTTATTATTCTCATAAAAAGTAATAGATTTTTAATTACTGCACTAGGTCTCTTTTTATTAATTTTTGCTTTTTGTCCCTCTCTCTCTTTCTTTCTCTCATTTAGGGGGTATTCTGCGATGTTGCGTTTTACTTTCTAAATTATTTCCTCTAATTATTTCCTCTAAATCATCCTGAGCTTTCGTTCTTCTCCCCTACCTGTGAATGATGGTTGTTCAAGAATATTAATATCTTTACCTGCACACAAGACAACAAAAGAGGTAACAGTCCTTGGGATCAGATCCTGTTCACCAAAGCCGAAATAGGGGTCACCCAAGCCAGATGAGTCCAGTTTGAGTTTATATACCACTAAGCCTGGCAGCTATTGGCTTGCCCATTTTAGAGGCAGCTGAATTCTGATTGGCTGGACCCTGTTGCTTATGCCCTGTTTAGTTTACAAAAGGCCTCGATTTATATCACATGGATGAGATGGCAGCTGTGGGTTGTTCCCCTTCTCCCGTATCCATTTACACTTCCCGCCCATACATAGCTTTCCAGTGGGGCTGAAAGTTAGGGTTGGGGGTGATGGGGCATGGAGGGTCTGGCCATGCTAAAAAGGCTGAGCAGCACTTTTGCCAAACATACCATGGATATCAGAAGTGCTCACGTCAGACAGATGGCTGTGGAAAAAGTCCATCACATGTTTTCTGCTGCAAATTCACCAATAAGTGGTGAAGCCTGTCACAGTGTCAGACTGAATTTCTATACACGTTAATTCATAGACGACTAATTCATGCTGATACAGATAAACGTCACCCGCCTTTACTTTAGTTTAAGGAAGGCACAGTTATTGTGAAAGTTAACTGGATAAATACTAATAATACTAGTAATATTTATACTAGTAATATCCAGCAGTAGTTCTCACCTGCTGCTTTTTAACAGATTGGTATATCTTTGACATGTTTATTTTGCAGAAAAAGTCATCTGATGATGGAAGCAATGGCTTTGTATGACGTGGGTGTTCTGTATGATATTCATCAGTATCACAAAAGAATTCAGACACTCCTGTGTCTTCTCCTTTGTCCATCTCTGCAAATTCACTCATACACACACATAAACACCAGGGAGGTCATGTGTACCCCAGTGGTGACCCCGGTAATAGAATCTCAGAACTATATTACGAGTATTCCCCTCTCCCCCATGCATCAGTCTAGCAGTGTACATGTTTCCATCTACATCACCTAAGTTGGATTTCAAAGACCATTGTTAGGCACATTTTAAAGGTGCACTGACTTACTGACATCTACAGTCAAATGAAACATCAAAACAACAGCATATATTTCCAGTAAGCTTTGTAGAAATGCACGTTTCGCAGTTAGCCATGAAAATGTACATAATCATGGAAATTAATAAGCTAAATACAAAAGCATTATCATACAGTTTAATCTCAACATGAGGCAGCCTGCTCAGTGTATTATACAAGTTTGATTATGTTACTGGTATGACATATTTTTAAAACTTTCTTTTCCATATTTTACACGAAAAACTTTTTGAATAAGGAAAAAATGTTTGAGTGCAATGCAATGTCTATTTGTCCTTCATAGCCTCAGATTTCAGGTCTCAATGAGGGACTCCAATTCTAGTCAAATAGTCTCCAACATGGCACAGAGTGTAAATAAGATGCCTGTCATAGCTCATATCCTCACACAGCACCTGTCAAACACACACACAAACACACACACAGCCTGTCAGACAAAGATTTTGATTTTTGTTTTTTTTTGCTCCTTGCATCGATTACTTGCTCAATTCCTTAATAAGACTCTAAGATTCAGGGTGTCTACATGTTTTAACCACAGATTTAAGGAGTGTGGTATTTGAAGACTGGCTGCTTGGGGTGTAGAACCTGTGACCAGCACTAGATATATGTGGTAGGGTTTCTTACTGTGCCCTTGCCCTGTGGTGACACTGTCCCCTCACTGCTCACACTCACAGCTGTCTTCTGTTTGTCTTGTACTAATAGTGACCAAATATGTCCCTCTTTTGCTTATGTATATCAGTATATTGTAACATATTACAGCAGCTGAATTACAACATATTATTTCTTTCATTTGAGTGTGTAAGAGACATGACTTATCTTTCGAGGTCTATGAGGTGGAGTCAGAATGGGAGGAGCAGTGGGTTGTATAACATCAGTGTATTAATGTTAATTAATGCAGTCATGGTGCAAGCCCAACATACACTCAGCACTTAAAAACCCTTTTAAACCCATTTGCCACAGGGCAATGTTCCTGGTTGTTCCCCCATGACTACGACCCTGCAGTGTCATAAGATTCGTGGTTAGGTAACTAGAAACCAACTATAAAATATACCAGTCACCGTTTATGTGCAAGCATACAGAATGCGGAAGTGGAAGTCAGACTTGGAACTGAAAGTGTATTCCACAGAATCTCCATTGAGAATTATACATTCTATGTGTGTGTGTGTGTGTTGGGGACGCTATGTCATTATCATGTTCTGTAGGTTGGATAAGAGTAACAAGTTAACAGACAGCAGTAGCTAAAAATACACTTGACTTTTGGAAGAGCTGCAGCAGGTAACCTGAGTACAAATATTATATGACCTTCAGCCAAAGCTGCTTTTTAAGGTGTGACTCGTAGAGTGTGTATATGTCTGTTTTCTTTTCTGTGCAGTTTTGTGCTGCAACACTTCTCATGTCACTTTTTTGAATAGAAGAGTTGGAGTGGATAGCAAAGGAAAAGTGTCCTGCAAGACCCATTCAGTACAGTTTAAAAAGCATCCGCTGATGCATTTAATGCTGGTTGAGGGAATAACCAGAGTGTACAGTGCTGTAACACTTCAATAAGATAAAATATGATTGATTTGTTGAAACATTTTTTGCATCATTACATAATTCGCATACATCTATTTGTGTGACATCATAGTTTTGATGGCTGCACTATTATTCTAAATGTACAAAACTAATAATTAGGAATGCGTGTGTCCAGCCTATTCTTGGACTAGAGGTTTGGGTGAGGGGAAGGGCAGGAGTTCTCAGTTTTTTCTAAATGTAAAATCAGGGTAAAGGCAGGGCAGGCAATCTTTTCTGGATATGTTTTGTTATTCTGATTGAAAGTCTCTTCAGATCCTGATAGCATTCATTAAGTCATCTAAATATTTACATTTATGCATTTGGCACTTTTATCCAAAGCAACATACATTGCACTATACATACATGTACTATACATTGATTCTGATTATGTGCAATCCCTGGGATCAAACCCATGACCTTTGCATTCTTAATGCCATGCTCTAACCACTGAGCTACAGCAAAGGATATTATAGGGAAAATACATTTATATATCTCCTGTGGAATGTTCAGGCCCATATAATGTTCGTCCAATGATTCTGACCAAAAAAATCTTTAGCATTTTTAGATATTAATTAGAATGTTTCAGAAAATAAAGGCAGGTTAAGACATATGTCAAACAAATTTGTCTCCTAAAGGGGGAAATACACAAACTTCCTCTTTATGTTAGTAAGCCAGGAGTCTGAGCTGTTAGTAAGCCAGGAGTCTGAGCTGTATTTACAAGTCAGGTTTTGACATGTTCCATAATTTTTATTATTTGGGACCTTTCAAATCTAGTCAAACGTCTACACAAACACAGAGCGAGAGAGGCTCTCCTCTTATGATCATATTAGTTTGCTAATACTTGTCCACTGTATCTCCATGTGTGACTGCAGTCTAGCCAATTACATAAGGAGTGTATCATGTGTACAACTGGCATGTGTTTTATGAAATGTGATATGATTGCTTATATTAATGTGCAATTTCTGGTAGTCTGCTGGTACTTAGTGTTCCCAGCAGATGTAAACATTACAAAAACCATTATGGGGGTTTCTCTTTCAAAATGAATATGCTGTACTATTATTATAACAACCATCTTTTATGTGCATTTATAAAGCTATATTAAATTTATATTGAATTGAAAAAATAAGAAATTTGTCTGAATATTTTATATTTTAATTGCTGTATATTTAAGTTGATTCATATTAAATTCATATCATATCATATTAGCTAGGAAGTTTTTTTGCAGTGGGTTATGAACAAGATTTTTGAATTTGCCTTGAATTATTTGACTGACAGCAAAGCAATCAGATTTGCTACAATTTTGTTACTGTGACAAAAGTAATTAATAATAAAGACAATTAATGAAATCACCCATTGCCAGTACAGTGCAATTTATTGTATCAATGTTTCAGCTTTCTTCCACTGAAGGCGCTGTTGTGTTTTCAGTTGAGTTTAGACCAGTGTTTCCCAAACTGTGGCCTGGGCCCCCCGGTGGGCCGTAGCGGTATTGCAGGGGGGCCGTGGCTTGGCTAAGTCAAATTATTAAAATAATTAAAATATTCTAATTGTTTGGGAAATTGTTTAATTGTTTGAATTATAATTTTTTGATCCTTTAGCTTTGAAAGAAAATGAAACAGCAGACTTCACAGAATACAGTCTGTGGAACCACTGAACTGTAACATCAGTAATACACAGAAAACTGACCAAACCACATAGCTTTCATCATTCCTTAACAACACAGAAATACTAGAAAATCAAGATATGAGCCGCTTGCATGTTTAAATTGATTGTTTCAGTTGAAGGTGAAGCTGGTTTGATGTTTATCTTTGTTTATTTGCCCAGGTTTTCTTCTTTTCTAAAGTTATATCTAAAGCAGTCAGTATCTGTCAAAAGCTGCTGGAGATGAGAGTCACATTCAGACATTATTGTGCTGTAAAAAACAATTTCACATACACATTTTATCAAAGCATTTAAAATCACTTGCAAATGCAAAGTGATAAAGAGGCATAAATATTATTTTTTATTTAAAAGGTTAGCATGTGAATAAATATGTCTGGTGAGAGATTGAGAGACTAGTGGTCTGTTGTGTATATAATTTTGCTTTTTTTTGTTTTTACAAGATTTTCACTTCCTGTACACTCCTGTCAAGCATATTAAAGTGAATTCACAAAAGTGAACTGAAATGTACGTTGTGTTAAATAAGAAATGCAGAGAACTTTACTTAGTCATTACTTCCCTTAAAACCTTCATGTCAAACCATATTATGACACCTCCTGGGCTTACTTTGTATTAACCAACTGAATTTTTCTAAATTTCTATGACAACAATAATCAGAATTAGAAATGCAATGCTTGTGTAAGTGCTAAAATCTCGTATTGGGGAGGGGCAGTAAAACACTTCCTACAGTGTCTGCAGTACTTGTTCTGCGAGGCGACCAGTCTGAAATGGCGGCTGAATGGAAACAAAAGTGCGATTCAGAATGGGGTTTGGGGGCTAACGGAGTTCCCCTGCCCGACAGCGTGGACTGGAAATCGGTGTACGAGAAGAAGCCGTTCGAGCGGAACCTGCTTCGGAACCCTTCGCCTTACGGTAATGACGTCACATACGCGCTGTCTACACTCGCTAGCGCAAACTGGAGGAAGTTGTTTGATTAAATATCTCTTTAAACTGGTTATAGACTGGAAGTTTAGTAATATCACATTGATTGTTTAATGTTTAGTAATATATGTTGCTAAATGTCATATTTAGTAATGTGTTGCGAACGAACTTTTAGTGTTCCGTGAGTTCAGTTACTTGGTAGACGGCTGAGCACTGTTTAAGCACCTCTTGTTATATCATACTTTAGTTAAATCTTTCTTCAGAATAAGTAGACTTGGTGTAAGTAGGCTTTTTTAGCTTTTGCGATCAACGTTCCTCTGACTAACTTGTGCAAGGGTCAACACCCTTAAAAGCTTTTATCATAATGTTGTGGAAAAACTGCATTTTAAAGAACTGCTTATTTTGGCCAGGCGTGAGCCACAGCAGACCACTACCTGAACCGTTTCTGATGGGACAACGACCCCCTCCTGGCCGACCTCCCCAGTTAGAACCAGATGGTGAGAGACTTAAAAAAATGTAGACATTGTTTTAGTATTTAGTTGCTCCAGTGTTTTTGGTTTATGCTCTTTTGACCTTTAAAACGTCTTGTACCTTGTTCATAATAATAGGTAATTTCTCTGGTTGGAGCACTAGCACAGAGGTTTTGCCATATGACACTAGTGGAATTCCCCCGGGTGTTGTGATCTGCCAATTGCCTCAGCACAGGTTAGTTAAATTTTTCAGTACTATATTAGGGTTTGTCTTTCTTACTTGTCATTTTGCAGGAACATTTTATACTGTACAGTGTTGCTTACATTATGCTAATAAATCATAAGTCCTTAAATCATAAGTTGCCACCGTCAATTATAACACATAGTTAATTTTAAATTTAAAACTCTTAAACCTACATTGATTTTGTTATTCTGCTATAATTTGTCTGAAATTACCTATAAACATCTTTATCTCAGGTGGTTCACTTTAGAGCAGCGTGTGGACCTGAAGGCGGAGGGTCTGTGGGACCAGCTGCTGGATGAGTTTCAGCCTGATATAGTGATTGAGGACTGGTGAGTTTGAATTAAGATTTGCAATGTTGTCTGACAACAGTGTTAGCTGCAAACAGAGGTTCTAAAGCAGTCAAAAATGAAACTGTCTGTTACTCTCCTGTCTCTCCTTCAGCTGTTATATTTGTCAACACATTCTATGCATACCTTTAGACAGTCAAGTCTTCCTCGCTGTGACTGTTCCTACATTCAGTGTTTCCCCTTTATGTGTAGGTATGAGGAAAGCCAGCTTCATAAATCTATTTACCTGCTGGACGTGAAGCTCTTGGGTGCTGATGGTAAGACGGTCATAAAGGACCACACCTGTAGCCCAGAAGAGGACCTGGAGTGCTATTCACACACCTGGAAAAAGGTGGCTCACAACATACATAACCTTCCATATTAATAGTCATATGCAACGTAGAGCCATAATATGTTCATATTCAAGTATTTTAATAGTTGTGTACCAGCATGACATGTCTATGTATGTTTTTGTGCATTTGGATAGGTCTCTCATGTATTCTCCAACTACGGGCCTGGAGTGAGGTACATTCACTTCCTCCACAGACTGAGAAACAAATTCATGGTTGAATTTTTTAATACCAAGGTCACAGACAGCTCAGTTATGATCAAGGTCACCAAGTCCACTGTAAATTAGCCCCTTACTGTCAGGAATATAGAGACAGGTGATGCATTCCATAGATATTTGGAAAAAAATAAAACACTTGTATTATTTTAAAATGTTTTTAAACACTGACCGCACCATCACATGTGTCCAGTATCTTAATTGTGTAATAAAACATTCCTTGTTCATTTTGCGCCACCGTTTTCTTTACGTTAAAAGGGCGTTAAGTTGTTCGTTTGTGATAGCAACATGCACAGTTGTCACATTATGTTGTTTGGGGCAGCAGATGGCGACATAGTTCATGTCACAAACACAAGGCAAAGAACGCTGTAAATGTGACCTGTACATAAATTAGTTTATAACAAGTTTCCATCAAAATAGTTTCTAGTTATAATTACCATAATCAAATCATGTTAAATTAAAATTACATCTCTAGTTCAATATCATGTCATTATGTTTTATTTCTTTTTCCACACAATTATCTGTTCATTTATGGTTAATCAGTAAAAAAACTGATCAGTTTTAAAAAAGATAAAACCTATAGTAAATGGTATTTTGGTAGAACCAAAATGTGTTTAGAATGATTAAAATATTACATCTGTAAAGTTGTCAACAATAAATGATTAGTTTATAATATTAATCAATATGGAACATAATTCCTCCAATCCCATAACTCCAATCTCAGTTTTATAATGTTTATAAAAGCCAGTGCACAATTTAGTCGAGTGTCGGGTTAAGCTGATGCTGCTCGAACACTTGAAATTAAATAGATCACAAAAACTAATGGAGCGAGTTTACAAGCACTGAAGAAACTGTCCTTTCGCCAGCTAGTCATGTCTGTGCCAGTTTAAGTTCTGCTGTAAACATTCAGCTAAATTCTGTTGCATAGGCATTAAAACAACCTATTATTGCCGATTCTTTAGAAGTTTTGACTCAGTATCCACCGCTACACGTTTCAAGACTGAATAAGCACCACAAACAGGTGGCAAGACCTGTGAATGTAGAAAACAGCGTCAGTTATCCACAATTATCCATTTGGTATCTCAAAACTCCCTGCAGCTGCTGCTGAAGTCTCGCTATCACATTGGCTTTCGCACAACGTTCGAGAGGTTAATGCCCTTCTGAGGTTACTCAAGTCCACTCACCCCATGAGACACTAGTAAGTCAATTGAGACCGTTTGGTCTTAGAGCTGCTTTAGCCTTATTTACATCTTTTATGACATGGAAATCAATGTAGTACAAAAAAATCAAGGCATCTAAATCAGAACTTTATAAAACACCTGTGAGGTTTGGGTTGCTAATCACCCAATTAAAAGGTTTAAACACAAATATTTAGGGATGATTTTAAATTCAATCAGTGCATAAGTTTATGTGCATGTGTGTTAGAGACTTGGAATAAATGTCGTTTGCCTGAGCATAAGTGTATGTCTGGTGTGTGTGCAGGGTTAAATATTGCATTATGGTTGTGTCGTGATGAGTGGCAGGTGAAGTTGAGACTACGGATCCTTCTAGAGTACCGCTGGCCAGGCTGAGGGGCCACCGTAACACACACCACAAGACCTGAGCTCTTGCCCTTACTGCTGCAGTCTGATGTGTGTGTGTTACTCTATGTCTGCTGCTTACACATGCAGTCCGGTGTATTGAATCTGTATATGTGTGTTTCTCACAAATGCATGTCTACATATCTCCCTCACAGACCTGCCTCGTGTTTGTGCTGTTTCAGTGAGGTCAGTGAGGTGACCCGCTGGCCTCAATTCAGTACATTCCAGTTATGTATACCTGGACATGAAACATACAAAACGAACATGCTCCAGGTCAAAAGATCACAGGTCAATTGATCTTAGGTCAATCTGCAACAAGTTAATTATTCAATGCATGGATGGAGAGCATGAAAGCAAGAGTGGAGTTTCTCAATCCAAACACTAATGTTTGTGTGTCAGTCACTTGCATTGTCCTCATGCATCTGCCCTTTGTGAGTACATACACATGAATGTGTTTGTGTTTAATAAGCCCATCAAGTATTTGTTTACACTCAAGTGCCGCTGTTGGAATTTGTTAAACTATTTGATCTGTTACTGTCAACAAAATTAACCTCAAATTTGTCTTTGATGACCATATTACAAGCCGATATATAAAACATGCATCAATCTTCTTGTATTTGTGTGGTTGTTTTGGCAAAAATATTAAAAACATACAAAAAATGAATTACAAGAAATCAAAAAGTGAAATCAAAAACGATGGCTCTGCACTCATGAGAATGTCAAATGTCAACCAGGAATTCTACTTCCTGTCTGGCTACATGTACATCAGGTGTGCGAGGAACTGTGATGATTCCATATCACACAGAGGATGGTTCTGCACGACAAGGTGTTAAATATGAACACAAGGAGAGTTAGAGTTCACCAATAAGCAGACTAGGTATAAGCCCACAAAATATTAATATATTCTCTAGTTCAGTGGTTCTGTTAAATACAATATTTAAAACCCCTATGTAGGCTAATATCTGACAAAGCCGCTTAACCAAAACTAACAGAATTAACCACAGAAATTTCAAGTTTCAAGAACTGTATTTTCTTTAAGTAAATTTTTTACATGCCAGCTTCAGAAACATTTGTTGTATTATAACTTAGAAGTTTGCTGAGGCCCCCTTGTGGCCCAGGCCCATTGTTTGAGAACCACTACACGAGTTTACTTATGACAGTTTATAAGTAAAAGTTCTGGCGCATTCACACAAATTTCCTTCTGTTAATTGATGTTCTATCTAAATATAAAGTAATTTAAAAGTACTTTAAAAGACATAACAAGACACAACAACACCAGAGCTGCGTGTGTGCGTGCGTGCGCGTGCATGCATGAGAGTTTTGTTTGTTTTATTGATGGTGAAATATTTAAATATATCTTAATATTTTGTCATGCAGTACCTTTTAAACCTATTAATCATAGGGCTTTATGGACCATTATAAACCATTATTATACATTACCAATATATATTTTTTATTTATTATGCGCAAGATATATTATAGATCTGATATTTATTATTTATAACCATTATCAAAAAGCACAGCAAGTTTATCGAATGTCCTAAAAGCTAAAATACTATACTTTGAATTACTTACTGCAGTACATTAAGCTGAAATGTTTAATGCACTGCTGCTAAGCATCAAAATACATGAAAAACACACAGCTACAAGCCTTCATGTCATGTAGCTTGTCGTATCTGTTCTCTCATTACTGATTTGCACCACCAGGGGTCTCTCTCAATCTCTCAGTCACTAATGATGAGGTACTACTTCACCTCTCATACTGATTAGTCTGAATACTTTTTCAGACCCTGACCCTAGCAGTTTCCCATTATATGTGCTTCCAGACAGAGTTTGTAACAGAACATTTTTGACTATTTGGATATTGAATTCTGAACTGTTGCTATGATGGAGTTAACTCAAGCATGAGGTATAAAAAAAACTATTGTCAGTAAGACAATAAGACATAAAGTCAGGTTTTGAGCAAATGATTTTCTTAAAAGCTCAAAGCATCAGCATTTCTATTCATTTTATTCACAAACTAAAGTGGAAAGAAATAAAAAGACTGTTTAAAGAAAGGTTCTTGTTTATATGATTATTGTACTTGTTGTCTTAATTGTTGTCTTAAATTTAGACAATAGACTAAGGACTAAATTCCATCAAGCATAACATGTTTTTCTTTATAAAGTCGGTTAAAATGTTAGTTTTCAGTATTTTAGATGTATTGGTTGTATGAAGATGTATTGGAGAACATACACATGAGGTGTCATGTGACCTATAGGGTGCCATTTTCCAGTAATATTTAATCAACAATTACACTATTGTCTGTACATGTGTTGTTTTATGAAAGACATACAGTAATCGCTACCATTCACACAAATTATACATTTTATAAGTTACAAGTTTATAAAACTTTATTTTTTTTAAATAAGCGTCATAAATTCATATTTTAATTAGACACTTCTTTGCAGAATTTGATTTAGCGTTTAATTCACGTAGTATGTAAATGTGACATCTGATGAGATTGAAGTCTGTGCTTTCTAGTGCACAGTGAATCTTCAAAGGGTGCAACACCCCTCCCCTCAAAAACACACACGCCATACAAGCTGACATTTAACTTCATTGTAATAACAAATCTTATAATGTAATAAATCTGCAATAGCCATCAAAGCAGTGTTTTTTAGAGAGGGGAGCTTGTACACAAAGCTCCTCTTGCTTCATCTGTCTCTGTGTGTGGCTGAATTATTGATGCACTGTGTGTAAAGTATTCATGTAGACCTAAGTCTGATGTGATTTAAATGCTGAGGACATCTTTACAGAGGTAAAACCAAGAGGAAATGATTATTTGCCCCTTTGTACGTGTGTGTGTCTGTAGTAAGATGCTACAGGTACGCGTCATTGATATGCAGGAATATGAAAAATTTCTACATTGTCCTCAAATAACCCAAATGGCTCAAGAGAGACATCTCAGGTCTGTGTGTGAGTATCACGACCAGAGACGGAGTTGTTACAGTTTTAGATCACAGAGGTTATAGTGTTTTTACAAGACAGACAAACATACATACATACACATGTACATATATACATAATGATTTTTATATTTCCCTTATATTTCACATGCAGCAGATCTATTGATAAATCACGGTAAGATGATTTTGCATGCTGCATTTTTTTGCATTTATTCTTTATATCTTTCTCTTCACATTAATGCAGAATTATCAAAACGTACACATATACATTTTTATGTATCCTTTACACTATTTATCCTTATTTATTACAGCCACACCTGGTCCACAAGTGGAGGAAGCCAGACGTATAGCAGAGAAGGGAAAGCCCATTCTGGTAACTGCCATCATTGGAGATTTGGCATCTCATTTTGGCTGCACGGTGGGTCTTTGTGATACTGTCACTGCAATGGCATTTGTTGCCTTGGGAACTTTAATACCAGGTAAACATGTGTTGTTGTTGTTTGTGTGTGATTATGTGCAACAAACCATTTTACCAACCGGAAATTCTTAAATTAAAATCCTTTTACCTCCTTTTAGATACATTCACAAGTAAGGTTGCCACCAAACAGGATCAGTATGCAGATGCTTCTGTCGGAAATGTAACTGGTAGCAACACCATAAATGTCTTCCTTGTGATTGGAGTGGCCTGGTCCATTTCAGCCATTTACTAGGAGGTCAAAGGTCAGGTGTTTCACGTTGAGCCTGGATCACTTGCTTTCTCTGTCACACTCTTCACCATCTTCGCCTTCATCAACATTGGTGTGCTGATGCTACGGCGACGGCCGTCAGTGGGCAGAGAGCTGGGTGGCCCTAGAGTGCTGAAGGTTCTGACTTCAAAGTTGTTCTTCGGTTTGTGGCTTCTCTACATCACATTCTCCAGCCTTAATACTGTCACATTACCAGCTTCTGAGGAAAAGAGGAAAGAAACAAACTAACAAAGACTTAATGACATGAAAGAGGGGGCCGTATTGGCCTGTGTGACAGCTGTATTTTTAGAAAAATCATGGTGGTTTAACTATTCCATGGTAACATGTATGCACTGTCTGTATACACAAAGAATGTATATTTGCAGACAAATTGCACAAATGATTGTGCTGGTGTCAGGATTGAGTCCAACAATGGCTTTGGTTTTAAAGACGTTCAATTATCGTACATTGATGGTATTGTGAACGTTGAATTTTGACATCACCAGACACAAAGGAGTCTAACCCTAACCCTAACCCTAACACACTGCATCATATGGCACTTTTGTCTTCAGATTGTGATGTAATTTTAAATTCTCATTTATTAACTGATAATTGATGTACCCACAGAGATAGAAGGCACTCCTGACTCTGCATAGGAGTAACCAAAAAAGTGACTAAGCTTGTTTTTTTTGTTTCACTGAAGGATGTCAATCCATAATCAAAATAATGTATTAAGTGATGATAATAATCAGTATCATAATTCCCATTATTAATATAGTCACTCAAAGAATGAGTCTGTCACGTGTCAATTTGTAAAATTCACTCAAATGTTTCAGTGAAACATCCCATTTAATTATAAGTAAAATCATTAACATTTAAAATTGTTGTCGTTTTTACAGTGATTTTTGAGTGAAAATATTTTTTTAATTACATAGAATTGCAGTTCTAATAATTTTGTCTTAAAAAATAATGAACTACAGTAATAATACCAACCCTACTTGGTGGCATTCCAAGGAATATTTCTTGTTTGGAACAAGGAACTATTAAGATTTGGAATACTGGAAGAAAACGCGCCTTTAGTTTGAGTTACGTCGATATAGGCCAATCACATTGAGTCATTCAGGACCCCGCCCCGTATTGAAAGTAAAAGAGGAAGGCCGCGCTCGTTCACTTGGTGGCGACGGGTGACGCTTCCGGGACAAGACGAGAAGTGTATGATATAAGTGAGCTGGTAAGAGCCCCTTTTGGAGTAAATATTTATTCACAAGAAGAAAGATTTTGATGCTCGGTTATCGGATTTATTTTACAGATTTTTTTGTATTAATGAGCAGTTTTGTTTAGGCGGTTAAGGTTTGGTTTAAGTGACTTAATCAACCGGAAGAAGAAGACGTCCACGCGCCCTCGCACGGAACCGAGGAGTCTTACAGTAAGCCCGCGTGCCAGAGACTTGTTTATATTGTTTAAACGTTTTCGCACCTCGCACGCGGTCCTAAATCTTGTACGGTTGGTCGGGTTTTAAACCGTTATGGTAGCTGGCGGGCCTCTGTGTTTCCGTAGGTGTTATCGTTTGGTCCAAAAACGTGCCAAACAAAGAGCGGCCTGCTTTCCTGGCGCTCTCGCTAATGGCGTAAATCTTGTTTGCCGGTGGCCATGCTTTCAAACACGTTACTGCGTTTTCTCTATGTGTGTTGCTTATGTAACATTTGACCTGTTAATTTTAGGAAACTTGTTTATTTTGATAGTATGTTCCTGAACGCGAAGTCATATAATAAACCTACATGTGGCGGCGATAAAAAAATTTTATATCGACTAGTTCAACTGCTGTAACGGCTGTAGCATTTTTAACTTAATCGATTTAGGTAGATGTTGATGAGCTGCAATGTTTTAGTTCTTGCAGGACTGCACAACATGAACTGTAATGCAACTCGCTACAAACATCAATTAATACTGTGCACTAGATCCTGAAATACTTTGGATGTGATCCCAAACAGTATACGCTTTATCTCTAGCCATTTACTTTTAATAAATTACGTGGTGCGTTAATTTGGGTTGGGCGTTGTAACATTGGGTGCTGGGTAATAAGTTAATCAGACCTTAGCCAGGTCATAAATTTGAAGGTTTGCAACTAAACTGAATCTTTTTCCATTTGTTCACACTACAGGTGCAAGATGTCATACTCATCCCGAAGTTCCTCTCGTGCCACAGACTGTAAGGTGTACGTGGGTGATCTTGGCAACGGTGCAGCCAAAGGTGAACTTGAAAGAGCCTTCAGTTATTACGGACCATTGCGGAGCGTATGGGTTGCCCGAAACCCACCGGGTTTCGCCTTTGTAGAGTATGAGGATGCCAGAGATGCAGAAGATGCCGTAAAGGGGATGGATGGAAAGTGAGTCAACTTGAGTTCTACCTGCCTACATTTCCCATGATGCTACTGCAGCACATTTAACCCCCTGACCTCTTCAGGGAGCTCAGACCCACAGGGGTGAGTGTTGGCGGTTTATCACTGTTCTTTCCGCTCACAAAGGCCCCAACCTTATGGCATTTTCCTGGATGCAGATTAAATGTTGTCTATTTATGGCCTAAGTGGTTTTCCATTGTTATATGTAATCAGCTTTTGCCTGTAACTAGGCAAATGGCTCTAAAAAGCAGGGCCAATATGTGCGGTCTGGGTTGTGTAAATGGCTGGGGTCACAATGTAAACACCTTTTTGGTTTAGGAGTTGATGAAAGGGAAACGATTAGTCTTTTGTTCTATAATATTACAGGGTTCTTTGTGGAGCCCGTGTTCGAGTCGAACTGTCCAATGGTATGTCCAGAAAGTCCCGTTATGGTCGTCCTAACCGCAGACAATTTGACCCAAATGACCGCTGCTACCAGTGTGGAGAAAGTGGTCATTATGCCTATGACTGTTATCGCTTCAGCAAGAGGCGTGGGAGACGCAGCAGGTACGTGTCAATATGTCAGTTCTTTATTACTATTTACTTACTTGGACGTTAATAATATTCTTATTTGTCTTTGTGTGTGTTTAGGTCTACATCTCGCTCTCGGTCTAGATCTCGTGGCCGGCGCTATCGCTCTCGTAGCCGTAGCAACGAGAGGTAAGACCTGATGCAACTCCAACTGTTTAAAAAGGGTTTTACAGTGTGGACAAGTCTATTTATATGCCCTTTTTTAACAGGAGGTATCGCTCCCCCTCATACTCAAAACGCTCCCCTTCATATTCAAAACGCAGAAGCAAGTAAGTCGTGCTGTCCATCATCCTGTTCTTTAACTATATGCATTCAATCTTGCATTGGTTTGCCACACATTGGCTGCCATTTTGTCGTCAATCTTTGTTGATCTCCGAGCAGGTTTTTCTTTTTATATGAACTTTCAACATCTGCGTTCTAGGTCAGGCTCCCCAGCTCGCTCAAGATCCAGAACTCCTGTGCGTCGCTCTCGCTCGCCTGTGCGCAGGTCCAAAAGCCCTGTTAGAAGATCCAGAACACCTGACCGTAAAGACAGGTATGTATTTTATCCATGCACACACTTTTTTTTGCCTGGGCCTCACACACATGAAATCTAATGAAATTATTAATATTAAATATTAGTAAGATTTTAATATTAAATCTTTTTCATGTGCTCTTCAAGTCGCTCTCGTTCCCGTTCGCGCTCTGGTTCCAGACAGAGGGACCGTAGTATGTCCAGATCTCGCTCTCGTTCAGTCAGTCATAAGAAAGACAGGTAAATGTCTGCAGTGTCCTACTGTGCATGTATGTACGTAGTTCTCAGCAGAGAATTTGTAAATGCTAACACTGTATCTGTGTGTTAGTCATTCCAGGTCTGCCAGCCCAAGGAGAAGTCCAACACCAGATGCTGACTGATCGGAGTACTGATGTTTCACCCTCATTTTCCACTATTGCCTCAGGGCTAAAATACATTTTATCTCCCCTATAATTTTGATCCTGGTTCTACTGTAGCTACCAAGCTCGTTTCAAAGAAGACCCCCACACACACACACACTTTATAAAAGCGTCACTATCATCAAGGAGCTCATGTCTTTTTTTTTTTTTTTGAAGTATCCTCTTGTAACTTTCTCTTAAAACATTTTAAGCTCCGTTGTTTTTATTTTGGTGTTGAGCCTGTGTCCTGTGGTCAGTAAATTTGACAAGGTGAATGAGCTGTGTTGTGATTTAGTCAGTGTATTATATGAGCTGAAGAGTATGCTATGATTTGTTTGGTGTAGAATTGTTTCTTTTGCATTGAAAATGGCATTGATCTTTTTAATAAAGTAAAGCTTTACAAGCCCAACCTTATTGCGGAATGTCGCTGACTTGTTTTTTTTTTTGTAGCAGTATAGTTTGCAATGATCAGTCAGGGCTAGTCAATTGGCAAGTATGGCCCGCCAATGATCTGTGTCCAGCCCTCTGTCGCAACAGCTTTGCGTTTGTAACGTTAGGTTTAACAGTCATAATCGGCGAGTTTTATTTAAGCAATTACAAGGACTGTGCGCATTCTAAAATAAAAAATATTTCAATCAATGTTGTCGCATTAATTGCCAGATGAATCAAGAAGTCCGTAAGCTTCTGCGCGCTCAACCGTGAATGCCATTTGTGATGTGCTTGTTTGAGAATATGCAAAGCTCTAGGTGCAAGGAAATATGGAGTTAATATATCGTTTAAAGATAGAGCTGTTAGACATAAAGGCACGTTTAAAGTTAAAACAAGAAGAGTTGAAATTGAAGAGTGAAAGTATTCTTTGTTATTGCCATATCAGTTTGCTAAGAGGCTAGACAGCTTTGCATTCGATTTACACTAACTGAGGCTAAACAAATGTGCAAAGAAATTTAACGTCGGAGCGGGATTTGAGCGATCTATTTTACGGGTAAACGCTAAATGAGCGGAGCTCCTCACATGCTTTGATTAGTAAATGGACAATTTGTTTTTTTTGTTAATATTTAAACCTTTAACATCTAGCTCTTGTAACATATTAAAAGACTGCTTTTAATGAAAAGTAATTTAAAGGCAAAATTGAATGCTATGTGTGTGCAAGACGTGTGTGTATGTGTGCGATAGAAGTGCGGATCTCAAGCATATATTGAATCTACTGAATTCCCCAAGAATGTATAAACTATATAAACAATGGCTCTTTTGAGGACTTGGCACTCAGTCTGGACTGAAAGATGGGGACCCTGGCTTATGACCCTAGCTTGTACTTCTTTGATATACAATAATCATTGTATTACATGTTTTCTTAACATTCAATTACAAAACAGACAAGAACGCATACCGAGAAACTGCGGCAAGAAACTGCAGCGTAAAGTGTAACTGACTGTAGTAAAACTCGCCACTGATGTCATTGGCATTTTTGATTGGCTGGTGTTTCTCACGTAAACTATTACTATTTTTTCAGTAATAGATTATCTTCGTTATGCATCTAAATTAAAATAATTTCAGGTTATACATGTAAAATCTTGTTTTTGTGGCGCTGTGTTACATTTTAAACACTGGCCGTTTCAAAACGTGGTAAACTTTGCTTAGACGGTATTCCGTTTGGCTGCTCACGTGGTTTTGAGTTACAGCGATTCTCGGGTGGATTAAACCATTTCCTCTCGTCTCGCGTTTTATTGTCCTCCGGGTTGCCGTAGCTGCAGCAATAGCGTTTTCCATTTTACAGCGTTTCAGTGGAGACAACATGGCTGCTGCGGCAGGCCTTTATTACGGCGACGGGGGCAGAGCAACAAAAAGGCAGAAAACAGAAAGCGAAGGAATGGCCACGGTAATTTTATTTTATTAAACCCATTACGTTATGCATGCTTGAAATGAGAAATGCTTTTCTACCCTATTTAAAGGCGTTTCTTCCAATATAGACGTAATAGCATCTGACCAGATTTTCAGTTATGAGGAATAACGATTTGAATGTGGAATTTATTTGATTATCTATAGTTAAAACTAAATATATTGTCTTGAAGACACGATATATACTTCACATGATCCGATATACGTTGAAACTGTTTTTTTGCTGCCCATGATCAGTATCGAAGTTCTTTAATCAGTGGCCATTCATTGTTCTGAGCTGATAAATCGACCTCTGAGATATAATATATAGTTTGCGCATACAAACTGTATTTTACATACAACTGTTTATTTAGCGGTATTACAGAACTGGGGTAAACCTACGAAAATATGGTGACTCGGCTTTCGTTTAAAAGCTTTATCCTGTGTTATAGACTCATTTTTATAATGGCTAAGTGGTCAAACAAATAATACGTGACTACCAAAGGTAATGGTTGTTTTGGCAGAAAATGTGACATTGTCTTGTTTAGTGTCTTCGTCTTAAACATTAACACAGAGCTTTTATTTTACTTGGATCGATTAAATCTCTTACCCTGGTCTTTGTGTAGGAGGGTTACAGTGACCCGCACAAGACCTTGCCCTCGCTTGTGGTACATGTAAGAGGGCTTATTGACGGCATTACCGAGGCTGACCTGGTGGAGGCGCTACAGGAATTTGGCACCATAAGGTATATGCGTGTAGATCAGAATCATTGGTCCTGTCCCAAATAGCACTCTGAGCCCATGCATACAGTCCCATGGAACTGTATCTAAATAATTCAATGAATTGGGCATAGACTTAATATTTGTAATTTGTTAATTTGAGTTTATACATTGGCATAATTTTACCACCTTATCTGTTGTATGAAAATGACTTCTAATTACTCATTTCATGTATAAATAGTGTAGGTTTGTAAAGATAGTTTTGTAGGTTCCTAAAGCAAAATGTTAAATGCTCCCTCATTTATCAATTGCTTTGGATAAAAGTGTCAGCTAATGAATACATGTAAATGCAAAATTCAATATACATGTTTTAATATTATAGACTCTGTGTTGCTATATGAAGGCTTAAGTTTATCATGTATGTTGTGTTGTTTCAGTTATGTTGTGTTAATGCCGAAGAAGCGACAGGCACTGGTTGAGTTTGAGGATATGAATGGATCCTGTAACGCAGTGACGTATGCTAACAGTAATCAAGTCTACATTTCTGGCCGGCCATCTTACCTCAATTACTCCACCAGTCAAAAAATCTCTCGGCCTAGTGACTCCGATGACTCACGGAGCGTCAACAATGTACTGCTCCTCACCATCATGAACCCAATCTACCCCATTACCACGGTCAGTTATTTTAGTATTGTTTATGTTGATGATGTCATGTGCATTAGATGTAGCTGAGTAAATGATCAGTATTTCATATTAATGCTTACGGGCGTATACCTTAATTTAGACAAACATCTAAGAGTGTCTTTGTGTAAACTTATTGACCGTGTTGTTGATCATATTGTCTTTGTCTCTAGGATGTTCTGTACACCATATGTAATAACTGTGGCCCTGTGCAAAGGATTGTGATCTTCAGGAAAAATGGTGTTCAAGCCATGGTTGAATATCCTTATGCAAAATGACTTTCAGGACAGAAAAGCAGTTTTCTGAGTTCTGCACCATGTATGGGGCTTATCTCAAACATGAGATTGAACCTGATTGTTTTATTCATACTGAAATGGTATCTTTATAATTTGTCAGCCCACCTGTCTCAGTAATTGTGTTCTTAACTCATGGTCACGTTTGACTCGGTTCAGAGTGCACAGAGAGCTAAAGCTTCTCTCAATGGAGCTGATATCTACTCCGGCTGCTGCACCCTTAAAATTGAGTATGCTAAGGTTAGTGCCCCACAGCATCACACATCACACTGCTTTAACTATAGCCCTGTGGGATGAGTCGGTATGAAAAAAGGGATAGTTCATCCAAAAAATTCACTCCCTTTTATTGTATGTTCCATAGTCATCATTTTTATTTTTGGGTGAACTATCCCTTTAAATTATTTTGTTAAAGATGCTTATTTAAGTCAAATAGCACATCCATTAAGTAATCAATCATCTGACTGCTTATAGTGTTATGTTGACAATTTTCAATTTTTAGAAGTTTATGAAACATTTTACACCCCACAAATTGATTTCTAATATAGTCTTGCTTTCTACTGTATAGCCAACCCGTCTTAATGTCTTCAAAAATGACCAGGATACGTGGGACTACGCCAACCCCAATCTAAGTGGTCAAGGTACTGTACCAGTCATGCAAATGCATTCTGTCTGTGCTGCTTCTTATAGTTTACAGAGATGGGTGTGTGAACCGGCCTCCTTGGGTGAATTCTCTGGGAATGTTGATGTAATCACAGATCATTTCTCAGGGACATCACTTAAGTGATGCTGCTGTATTCACGCTTCTCCTTGGATAAGTGTAGAAACACATTCACAGAGTTAGTTGCACATGAACATGTTCTGACATCAGCGTACACAAAGAACACACGTCTGTTCATTTAGAGCAGAGACAAACACCTGTGGGCATGAGATTCAACTGACCATATAGTCACACATGCTTTTCAGCTCCGTGACATTCACTGTTGAGCATGTCACCTGTCTCGTGTTATAGCACAAGTATTTCATGCACATGGAAACCTGAGAAGCAGGCATTTCTTTCACCTGTACCCTCACTGAGCATGACACTACATCTAGCATATTACATGATGGAGATTGTTTTTGTTGTATTTTACTTTTCTCTTACAGCCTTGTATGCTATGGTGTTGTTTAGTGGAGGCAGACTGATTCATTGGCATAAAAGAAAGTCCTTTGAAAAAAACTTTACAATGGTCCAGGCAAATTAACTGAGGCAGAATTGATGATGCATCCCATTTCGCATGCTCTGACCTAAATAGCATAATATGTTGAAATAAGTATCTTTAAAGTACCCGATGGTTTATTATTTCGTGTAAAAATTTGAAATGCAGATCCATAAACACACCTAATGGCTGCTGTTACCCACAATCCATTGTGTAAAAGAAGAGTTTAGTGATGCTTCAGTGTATTAAGTTAAATTATATAGTGAAAATTACATAAAAAATAAACGGGAAGCTGAAGAGTTGCATTTTGATGTGTGACTATGCAACAATCTTAACTTTAGAAATTAGTATGTTTTTAGTACTTGAATGCTCCATTTCTACGGCTTCAAATATACATACTTTCCCATCAAAAAATGTGCATAGTATATAAGTAGGCGAATTGGGATGCATCAGGAGTCTGTGGACTGTATGAGTTGATGTTGTTTTGCTTTCACAATGTTTTGATGTTAAAGTAAAGGTTCTTGTATATTAACAGCTCTGTTTTTGTAGAATCAAATTCATATTTGATTGTAATTGTAAATCACTATGTCATTGGAATTGTATAGCCTGCCAGTCATATGTAAAAGATTTTTCACAGCAATGCTGCTGGTGGGAAGAAACCTTTTTATTCTGGAATGTAATACATTTATAAGCTCTTGTTTAAACTAGCAGCTAAGCACATTTTACATCCAACAACATTACCATGTACTTAAATTTCTCAGTTGTCTGCAAGACACACTACAGTTACTTTGCAATCACAGCACTTCAACAGGCCACATGGAACAGTGAAAAGGAACCATAATGAACTTGCAACAGCTTAATTGCTTCAGAGATGACAGTTTCACTCATAATGAAGTTACATGGATAGAAAACACCTCAGTACTCAAGATATCCTTCCACTCAGCTAACATCTCCGTTATCTACAATGATGGCGGCCATCTCTCTGAATTAATATCACATTTTGGGGGATGGGTCAAATCTTTTTGGATAATACATTACAGCCAATCACTGAAGACCTTCAAATCAACACAAACCAATCAAGCAACAAACATAACATGCAACATCCACAAAGAAGGGAAGTGGCGCAGGCACACAGAATGAGAAGAAATATACAAATATTAACTACTTATTACCTGCCACATGTCGTCATGTTTCTTGGGTGTTTGGGCTACTTTTGCTTATGCTTCTGTCCTCTTTCCTGAGAACATCATGAGAACATGGCAAGCTGACATAATAACAAAACGTCAAACCAAGATTGCTACAACACAAGTGCCATGATCAGAGATCTACATGACAACATGCCAAGCTGACATTGCCACGACAACACACCATTTCAAGATTTTTGCAGCACACCAAACAAATCGTTCGCAATTTAAGCCGATATCGATGGCGAGTCAATATCATCATCACAACACAAGTCAAGAGTGCTCCAACACCGTGATCTCATTGCACAGAGAACATAATGATGTCATACCAGACTGATATAAATGCCGCAACACAAGTTAAGAGGGCCATTATTCACCCATCCAAGATTGACATGGCAACACCAAGCAGACATTCTCTGTTTGTAATGAACTGAGATGGCGTCGAATTTACACCGTGAATCTGACTATATGAACGTGCACATGCAAAACCACATGATCACAGGCAGCATTGCTCTGACATCGTTGCAAACATGGCGTCTTGCTAACATTAGCGAAATGCACTAAACAAGACACTGGGCGACATTATCAGCAATACATCACCATAACACATGGAAAGGACCACTGAAACAATGAGGACATACCCACCGATCACACAGACAGATTCTCTGCTCTCCCTCCCCAAGCCCTATCTCTCTGTGGACTGAAGGTCTTTCTCTCTTTCATTTCTCCATCCCTCCTCCTCTCAGTATTGAATCTGTTTTATTCATTGAGCGCGGCATACCGTGTTCTGATCCCTGTGTTACGCCCCCTGTATGACGCAGGTGTGGATTAGTCTGGCTGCTGGTGTGGCACCTCTCTCTTCTAAACTCAGCAAGGCATCTGCTGTCTGCTATCCACCCTTCGCTGTGGTAAGCACCAGTGTGCCTGGAATGCACCAAAACTACATGCAGTGAACTGGAAAGAATATCCTAAAAGAACGGGAGAATTGAATGAGAATGGAATCTTCTGGGAAACAGAGACTGGTAAAGAAAAACTCACTTCCATGCTGGTGCCTGCTGCATTTATTTTTGATTTTTTTTTAAACGACCAGAATTATGGTCGCTATGGGCACACAGCCCATTCAAACGGTTTACCAACAAGAGGTTTCATTACAAGCTAGTTCAGCTAGCACATTGTCAGTAAGGTTTTTAACCCATTCTAGCACTGACTGAAATCTTACTTTTTCTTTGTAATGCATATGTAGTTATATCTTTACAAAGTCAACAAACACAATAAACCCTAAATTATTTTAATGTGCAGTCCTGGGGTTTGTTGTGTACTGTACTTCTGTGCACATTATTAAAGTTTGTATTGTCCTAAAATCCTTTATATAATCTTTTGGTATGTAGCACTCATGTTTAAAGGGGCAGTTCACCTAAAAATGAGAAGTCATATAGTTTACTCGCCTTCGTGTTTGCCTACACCTGTATGACATTCGTATAACATCTGCTACAGGTAGCTTTTGTGTTGCGCAAAAAGATCATTTATACAGGTTAGAAACATGAGTAAATAATTGAATTTTTATTGGGTGAGCTATCCCTTCACTTAGTTTCAAATAAACAGCTATGTGCCTTCCTGTCCTTCTTGCCCTTTCTCTCTGTGGCATTGGAAAAAAGGTGCCGGGCTCTGAATCTCTAAATTCCTGGGTGGTGAAAATGAAAGAAGGATTGGATGTGTTGTTTTAATATTTATAGAATCCTAAATGCAATGAATGTTTTTAAGTGCCAATATATTTTAAAAACATTTGTGTTAATTTAGTGCTATGCTCAGCAGAGTGAGCGACAACTGCGTATGTTTATTACATGCTGTAATTTGTTGTTTTGAAAACTACAATGTATGCGCAGGTTCTTTTCACTTCCTGAACAAGTGTGTACATGAGGCCGAATTTCTTTTACATTCTAGAGAATTGTGCCATAGTTAGTGCAAGCAAACTCAGATGACCTGCTGCTACAGATGGTCTCTGGTTTGGTACCCCAGTCAGCATGATTGCTTTAACAATACCGATATTTCCCCTGAACTGTGCCCCAGTTTGAACTAAACTGTCAGTGTAAAAGCACCCCAGAGTGAAACAGGTGTCATTTAGAGTTTCAGAAGCCAGACTACTATGAGTGTGTCTCATGTTTATTCTACAGTTAAAATTCTACAGTTTTTCAGTACAAAACATTTGTTGTACCTACTTTTAATTTAGCTATCCTGTCTGTAGTAGCTGAAGTATATATCATTTTGGAAAGGTATGTTTGTATTGCGTCTGCATATCTCACTCGTGTATGTATACCTGTCTGTGCAGATGCCGAAGCAGATGGCAATTGGAACAATTCACAAGGTGTGTGTGTGTGTGTCTGGTTGTGTGGATATAAAGTCTGAAAGACTTTATCAGATGATGTATATTTTAGCTGTATTTCTGTTTGTTAGACTTTATTTCTGATGTGTCATTTAAAATCTCCATTATGGCTTTCTAAAGTATTGCAGTCAGTGCTGGCTGTAACACCTAATGCTCACTGCATGTCAATCACAGAACTGCACTGCCCTTCCCATTTTGTGTTTGCTTCTGATGTTTACTGCAGTTGTGTGGCTGTACTATTTCTCCTCTTATTTCTCTATTAGACCCCAATGCTAACCCAAACAAGCGGCAGAGACAGCCAGCACTGCTGGGGGATCATCCACCAGAATATGGTCAGTTTTTAATTTTTTTTGACACCATCAAACATGAAAGCACAGAACAGTTAACACAGAAAATGGCCTCCGGTACAAACTGTTGAGATGTAAAGAGACTGTTGTGTCCTCAGCAGAATTCAGCCTTGTTTGAACTCTATCTTTTCACAATCTTTATAGTCCATGTGCGGAATTTCACAATTTCACAAGAATTAGCTCCTTGGTTTTATTTCTTGTTTGTTTGCAATGAACCGGGCAGAATTTGTGCAACATTTTGTATAAACAAGCACAGCGGTAAATGTATAAAGTAGATTCTTTTGTGTTCTTTCAGGTGGTCCTCAGGCTGGCTATGGTCATTATGATGACACCTACGGACCACCACCTCCACCCCCCCACTACGAGGGCAGACGTATGGGGCCCCCAATGGGGCGTGGCCGTGGCGGCCCCCGTTATGGTGGGGCCCAGTATGGACATGGACCTCCTCCACCAGACTACAGCGCTCATGCTGACTCACCTGTGGTCATGGTGTATGGTCTTGAGCCCACCAAGATAAATGCAGACAGAGTGTTCAACATATTCTGTCTCTACGGCAATGTGGAAAGGGTGAGTTGGTGCTGTTTTTAAGGTCCCAACAGCCATTATGTGGTTTTGTTGAGGTGGTCTGTGAGGCCTGTTTTGGGTTGATGTCTGCTTATAGGTAATTTCACAGAAATTTGTTAAACCCTTTGTGTTCAGGTGAAGTTCATGAAGAGTAAACCTGGTGCAGCCATGGTGGAAATGGGAGACTGTTATGCTGTGGATAGAGCCATTTCACATCTTAACAACAACATGCTGTTCGGACAAAAACTCAATGTCTGGTGTGTACAACAAAATATTTTTGAGCATGCTAATCAAAAGCCAAACTTTATCCACAAATGGTTTGAAACAGTCTTCCTGTTTTTCCCTGTCCATGTGTACTTGTGCTTTGTTTATATATTGTCTGTTGGTCTGTAGCGTATCCAAACAACAGGCCATAATGCCAGGTCAGTCATACCAGCTGGAAGATGGCACGTGTAGTTTTAAGGATTTCCATGGCAACAGGAACAACCGCTTTACCACAGCTGAGCAGGCAGCCAAGAACCGCATCCAGCAACCCAGCAACGTACTACATTTCTTCAACAGTCAGCCAGACAGCTCAGAGGAGGTTTTCAATCAGGTCGGGTTATCAACTCTTTCCTGATGTTTTGCTTTGAAATGAAAAACCACTCAGTCCAAATTTGTTTTGCACTTAAATCTGTGTGGCTCTAGAGTTAACAGACTCTTCTGGTTCATCTACAGATTTGCGATGAGTTGGGAATCAAGAGTCCAGCCAGTGTCAAACTGTTCACAGGCAAGAGTAAGTTACTAATGAATTTAATGCCTTAAAATATAGCTTGTGTGAGGTATGCTGTGTAGTACAGAGGTGGTGTATGTTTGGTTCTGTGTAAATACACTTGGATGTGTGTGTGTCTGTGTGTTGGTGGAACCACAGGTGAGAGAAGTTCATCTGGTCTATTGGAGTGGGAAGCTGTAAACGATGCTATGGAAGCCCTCGCCATGATGAACCACTACCAGATGAAAAACCCTAGTACGTACCCACACAAACATTGGACTTTTGACTTTTCTTCTATGAAGTTGACATACAAGACCAGATAACTTGCTTTGATAACACAATAGGACACACCCTATTGTTATGTTACAAGCTATTTTAACAGTATCAGATTTTTAGAATGATGCTGTTATGGGTCACTGAGCTTAAGCTTATTTCTGAGAAAACGTAGTAAGTGAGAATGTTTCGTAACGTTTTTTTTTCTTTTTTCTGCAGCTGGGCCTTACCCATACACTCTTAAACTGTGTTTTTCAACTGCACAACACGCAAACTGAACCCATGGTGACCATGAACCTTTCGATGACCTTTTTGACCCACAATGAAGCTCAGTACCATAGCATGTCTTAATTCCAGACCCCAGAGGAAAAATGTGTTCTCTGTTTCCAAAATCAGACTGAGTCAACATTTTGTACCATTGTTTAATTTTTTTAATTCAGTCCTTTTTTTATTGCTATCAGTACTTTTTTATTTTCAGTTGTCCTGTCTTGTGTAGCACAGTACATTTGTGGAAGAAAAAGTATTAAAGATATTGCTGTTAACAGTTTGTGTCCTGTGCATGTGTTAAATCATTTTCACTGCAACATTCTGATAGTTTAAGCTCTGGTGTAACAGCAATGTTAAAATCTGCAACTTGAGAAGCTCAGATCACGAAAACAACATCAATATGATGATCAAACATCAATAAGTGAAATGTGGTATTACCGTCTGTGCTTCCATGACAATTGTGACAATAAAAATCCAGCAAACCACACCATGACTGTCTCACAGCAATTTGATGACAGAAAAAATAAAATAGCAGTTTTAAGTCTATTTTTCTAAAGTCATCCCCAGTAATGACCACATATTTAGGGTCCAGGCACTAAAAAAATTTGATGGGCCCAATTTTATTTCTTAGGATTTTTTAAGGAGTGCCCAATCACTAATTGTGCAAAGGGCCCTACTGTTTTCTTAAGGTTATAGGGGGTTTGGGGTAAGA
The DNA here is from genome assembly GCA_036877575.1 of Botia almorhae. Taxonomy (NCBI): domain Eukaryota; kingdom Metazoa; phylum Chordata; class Actinopteri; order Cypriniformes; family Botiidae; genus Botia; species Botia almorhae. The sequence goes on from JAZGTJ010000365.1 coordinate 29,999, forward strand.
TGCTCAAAAACTCTTAACTTAAACCACACATCGGAGCAATTAATTTAGAAACTGGAAGCATCTCATCTTCTGTGCACTGAGTGATTTTGTTGAAACATGAGCTGTATGTTTGGTCCTAGGGACTGATGACATTGGAGACTGATGGCTATTGTGAGTAACAGTCATAGCGCCACCAACTGGCAAAAGGAAGTGTGTCACTTAAAACAGTTCAGGAGTCCTTTTAAATCTGCCCAAGTCACTTAAACTTTGTCAGAATAGAGATGTTAAAGATGCAAAAATTTTAAAGGATTGTTCATATCTTGAACAGTTGCCATGGCAAGGCAAAAAGGTTCATGGCAAAAAAAGAAACAGGAAGTGTCTCGTATAGTCTTTCGACACACACACCCACAGACATATAATCTACAGACACACAGATCATCAGATTATTAACACTCAGTAATAAAAATACCTTTAGTGTTTGAATGCATTACCTTTATGACATTGTCATATGCCCTATACTGAATTATTACACTTTACTCAGTGTGAGCACTTCTGTGGTGATGGTCAGGTCTAAGGCAATGATCAGATGTGGGATTCTTTTTTTATTTAGTTCCAGTCATAGTTATGTAATCTTGCAGGATGTTAGTGAATAATGAATGTCTACGGCATGTTACTAAAAAGTTAATCTGAAAACATTCAGATTAAATGTAACATCCAGCATTTATATTAGGGTGTGTGTACCTACTTTACCATACTTTGGCGACAAATTTGTATCTAAAAGTGAGCAGAAAAAAGTATTTCCACTTAATTCAGCAATCAGGGAATCACATCCTGAAATCTAGAACTTGGATAAAATGAAAATATTTACTGACAGAAATGTAGAAGTTGTGAGTTAAACTACTCATTCAGGTTCAATTCAAGTTTAAATTACTCATTTGAGCAGTCCCATACATATGTAACACCCATTAAAGTTAATGCATATTCACGTTCATTTAAAGAGTTGTCAAAGTTAGTCTATGGTGTCAGTGAATTTGAAAAAAGCATGATGCGCCGCTCTTCTGCTTCATGGGGAGTATTGGTTTTATAAACTGGCTTTCCACATACCTGCCAAGGTTTCATAGAATAACCACAAAGTTCGTCAGAAGCAGCAGCACACATGCAGTAATTCTAAAATGTAATTCTAAAATGATGAGTTGGCATGTGCATGTTTGTAGAGTTATTTACAAAGGCTTGAAAATGCAGCCCAAACCAATTTAGAATCAAAGACCAGAACTACCTATTTATAAACAAATATTTTCCAACACAATACCCCTGAAATACATACTGTATAATAACTGAGCAAGCTGACAAGAAAACTGTGTCACACTGTGGCTGCAGAAATATTTTTGCGGGTTATCTGACTTACAGTAAACACACTGGAGAAACCTGTTAGGGCTCAGCATTCTTCATTCCACAAGCCTAGAACATGTTTCAGGTGTGTTGGTACCTAGTACCACCCATCTGGTACATTCAAAACTCCTTTGGCATCTGCAGCAGTGTAAGGGAGAGATTCACTGCAATACTGCACCTGTCTACCTGCATTCACGTAGTGCAAGTCACAGAGTCTAGATAATAAATCATATAAATTCATAAATTATATAATTAAACAGTCTACTGTTCAGTCTAATGTACAACTTAAAGACAAAAGAATTTATAGTTCACTTTTGTTCTTTTTAATAAATAATTATCTAAAGTATTTTACACATTCTGTATTTGACTAGTTTACATTCTTAATTTATTACTTTTGCAGTTACATTACACAGTTTTATACATTATAACGTATATACAGTTTACAGTTGTGTGGCTATAAAGTTTTAAACTTGACTGTGATAAACATAATACTAAAGCAATAACAACAATTTAACAACGTTTCACAAATAACCATAACTGTAGTAACAATGAAACCTTTGTAGTGTAAAACTACAGTCTAATAAAATAAGGTGCTATATAGGTAGATGCTTGTGCATACATACTGGTCAGCCTGAGTCCACCCCCATGTCTCTATTATATTGTTAAATTGGAATATAGTTTAGTTTATGTTTATATTTGCTAAGATGGCTGCCCTCAATGTTTGCTCACAGGTTGTTATTTAATCTGACATAGAGACAATTTGTAACTAACAAAAAATCCAGCATAGAGTGGTTCACTGAATGTGGTTTTGACTGTGTGTATTTCTGTGAGCGTGTTTGTGTCAGAGACGCTGTAGAAAGACAGAGTGTTGCCCGAACAGTCCAGATACACTCCTACTCTCTTAGGGGGAGGTGAAGGGACAGATAAATTCATGATTTTATTATTGTGCCAATATGAAAATCCAGTACCAGAGCAGAAAAAACACCAGGATTTTTCATTAACCCCAAACATACTGTTATTTCCTTCTTTCCTGTTAATTCCTTTATATGTCACTGCTGTACGGATCCACTCATCCCATTTAACCTCCCAGTAACAGCGTCCAGTCAGAGGCTCTCTACACAGAACTTGAGGAACACCTTCAAATCTGTCTGGATGATCAGGATACGTTTGAGGCTCTTTCACATATGTGACCTTTCTGTTGTCCTCAGACAGCATCAGGTGAGTGTTTGCTGTGTTTGGATCCAGTGTGAGATCACAGGCATCTTAACACAAAGTTAGAGCATTATAGAATGTCAATAGGACATTAGAAAATTTGAAGGTTTAAATATACATGTGAGAGGAAGAACCTACATTTCTGTAGTCCTGGTTTGATTCTGAAAAGTCCTCCATTCTCCAAACTAAAACAGACAAATATTTAAACAGTGACATGAGATACAATTAAAAATGGCCTTTCTCATTTGAATGAGATATTCATATCTCAGATATGTTAATAATTTAATCATATGTTAATTATCAAAAACAGCGATTTTATGTTCCTGAAATTTGGTTATACCTTTTAACATGGTTTAAAGGTTAAACTGCAAACATGTAAGGTTTCTCCTGCTTACTTGAGATTCTCCAGGGTGCAGTTTGGATCGTTCTGTCTCTCAGAGAGCAGCTGGACTCCTGAGTGACCTGGGTGATTGTAGCTCAGATCCAGCTCTCTAAGATGTGAGGGATTTGAACTCAGAGCCAAAGACAGATAACTACAGCCCTCCTCTGTCACCATACAGCCTGATAACCTACAGACACAGATTAACAGCCAGATGATCTACAGACACTCACATGAACAGCTAGATCATCTACAGACACACATATCAACACTCAGATGACCTACAGACACTCACATCAACAGCCAGATAATCTACAGACACACATATCAACACTCAGATGATCTACAGACACTCACATGAACAGCTAGATAATCTACAGACACACATCAACAGCCAGATAATTTACAGACACTCATATCAACAGCCAGATAATCTACAGACACTCACATCAACAGACAAATAGTTTACTGTACATAATATCGTTTGCTGTACCTACATATGTACATATATATATATATATATGTACGTATATAATATAAATGTATGTATCAATTTTCTAGACAGTGCACACATTATAAGTGTTAATTTACATGACAGATGGTCCACTATTAATTAGCCTACTTTGAAAATCATAATAAAAAATAATTTTGTCAACGTGAATCCCAACCTAAACTAATTTTATTCATACAGACCTCAGTATCTCCAGATGACAGTTTGGGCTCTTCAGAGCATCACAGATCAGCTTCACTCCTGAATCCTGCAGGTCATTGTTACTCAGGTCCAGCTCTGTCAGGGGACACTCTGATGATTGTAAAGCTGAAGCCAAACTTTCACAACACTGACCAGTGAGATTACAGTCTGCAAATCTGACAAGAAATCAAGCAGGTTATATAAGCAATTTTACTGGACTTAATTAAATTACATAAGGAACATGAACCAACATTTAATGTAGAACAATGACAGGAAATTGTTTGTAACATAAAATATGTTTTCTCTGACTTTGTTCTTATAAATTACGTAATTCATTTTGTAAGATAATGCAAAACTTTTTTTGCCTTATTTTATTCTTAATATTTTAAAATTGGTCATTTCAATGTGAATGATGTGCAAGACTTAATTTTACTTTAAATGTAAATCTGTTATAATTTAATGATTCACGGATCTTTAACCGGTTACATTTCAAGATAAATTGAAAGGTATTGAAAGCATAAAATCCCTCCTTCACTTCAGAGTGCTCTCCAAAGCAACACATTTGGACTGAATGCTATGATTGGACGACATTTTATGGTCCTGTGTCACAAAATATATATTCATATAAATATAGTTTGATTACTTATTTAGATATTTAGATTTTTTCTACTTCATATATAAATAAAAATAGATTTATTCCAAGGCACCAAAACTTCAAATAGAATTTATTTATTTATCTATTAAAATTCATATATAACTAACACTGACTAGGTGAAATAGTGTAGTGTTTGTTAGTTATATTTCTAAATTGTGTAATGCAAGTATTTAATACTCACAGTGCTCTTCTGCAGTTGATGACAGCTGGTATGAGTCTCCATCTACCCTCCTTTGTTGTGTTGAATTTCTTCAGATCCAGCTCATCCACAACCACCTCTGATATCTGAAACATGTAGGCTATTGCCGAGCATTGAGCAGCAGAGAGTTTTTTCTCAGAGCGTTTGTCTGATGTCACAAACTCCTGAATCTCTCTGTACAGAGTCTGATCGTTTAGTTCAAGCAGGCACAGAAACAGATTGATGGATTTGTCAGCTGATAGATTATCATGTTTAATTTTATTTTTGATGTACTGTGTGGTTTCCCTGGTGGTTTCTGAGCTGTTCACTGTGTGTGTCAGGAAATCCTGTAAGAGTTTCTGATTGGACTCCAGTGAGATGCCCAGCAGGAATCGCAGAAAAAGATCCAGGTCTCCATTCTCACTCTGAATGGCTTTATCTACTGCACCTTTATGCAAATTCTGTACTGAAGCAAAATTTTTCAGGTCCTCCATCGCTGTATTTACATGGTAGTAAAAAACATGGAACGCAGCCAGAAACTCCTGAAAGCTTAGATGAATGAAGCAGAAGACTTTCTTCTGGTGAATCGCAGATTCCACCTTAAACATCTCAGTGCAGATCCCAGAATACACTGAGGCATCGGTGATGTCTAACCCACACTCTCTCAGGTCCTCCTCATAGAACATCACATTGCCCTTCATCAGCTGTTTGAAAGCCAGTTCAGCCAGTTTCACAATCACTTCAGACTGCATGAGCTTTTCTAAACCTCTCTCATCATACTTCTGATTCTTCATATTTATCTGAATAAGCAGGAAGTGGATGTACATTTCTGTCAGTGTTTTAGGGATTTCTGCTCTGTGATCTTGTTCTAGGATGTTTTGAAGCACGGTGGATGAGACCCAACAGAAAACCGGAATGTGACACATGATGTGGAGGCTTCTGGTTTTTTTAATGTGTGAGATGATTCTGTTGGCTTGATGTTCATGACCAATTCTTTTCCTGAAATATTCCTCCTTTTCAGGGTTATTAAATCCCAGGATTTCGGTCACACGGTTGATGTATTTAGAGGGGATCTGTTTGGCTGCTGCTGGCCTGGAGGTGATCCAGGTGAGAGCTGAGGGAAGCAGATCACCTTTGATGAGGTTTGACATCAACACACCCAATGATGAAGTCTCAGTCACATCAGAAACTTTCTCACTTTCTGAAAACTTCAGTGTAATTCTGCTTTCATCCAGACCATCAAAGATGAACACAACTTTACATTCATCATAAATCTTTGTGTCCATATCTTGAATTTCAGGATAAAAGTCAATCAGAAGGTTGTGTAGACTGTACTGATTATCTTTTATCAAGTTCAGCTCTCGAAATGGAAGCACAAACATGAAATCTATATCCTGATTGGCTGTTCCCTCGGCCCAGTCAAGAATAAACTTCTGCACAGAGACTGTTTTTCCAATTCCAGCGATGCCTTTGGTAAGAACAGTCTTGATTTTGTCTTTCCTCTTCTCACATCCTGGTTCAGATAAGGGTTTAAAGATGTTGTTACAGTAGATTGGAGTGTCTTGTAAGTGTTGTCTGTGGTTTATCTCCATGTGCAAAACTTCATGTTCTTTATTCACTCCTTCACTCTCTCCTTCTATGATGTAGAGCTGTGTGTAAACCCTGTTCAGGAGGGTTTGATTCTCTTGTACTTTGATTCCCTCAAATAAACTCTCATACTTGTTCTTCATGCTTATTTTGTGGCGGTATTTGACTCTCTGCAGAACATCATCTACTGGTTGGTGAGACTCTTGCAGCAGGTATTCAGTCTCCTCCAGCAGTGTGTGTGTCTGCAGGTCTGATTCTGTGTGGATCTGTCTAGGGTCGGAGATCATTGCTTCTTTACCAATATTAGGGGGGCAAGGCATTGAATTGTTACTCTGCACAGATACACAGCTGGGTTTTGGAGATGCTGCAGTGTGCTCATCCTCCATTTCGTTATTGAGATTCATTTTTGGTGTAGTGCCCACTCCTCTCTTTCCTCTTCCTCTCTTTTTAGAAAGAGTGCTTTACCCAAGAACCCCTGTTAGACCTGCATGCACATAGAATTCATATGTAGAAACATTCCCCTTCATAAGTATGAGGACAGTAAAAAAAAAACTGTTTGCTGTGGAGTCAAGAAATTTTTTAGGATTAAAAGAGGAATATGAGACAAATGTACAGAATGTGACATTTTTTTACATTTTCGCTGCTTTTCTGTAAGAGGTAGTTTTCTCATCTTCATCTTGACTCAGAAGCAACGGACACAACTGATACTACACATTCCCTGCTTTTAAAGTGTGAACAAATACTGCAACAGGACACTGCTCACATTAGATAAAGGTTTAAAATTCTGCTGTTCTTCTAAATTGGCAAAACATTTATGTGTTGAAACAGCCAAATAACATTTGGTACTTTTGCCTCATATTCATCTTTAATCATACAAGATTTGTTGACTCCACAGCAAATGCAGCCATTTTTCCTTTACTGTCCCAATACTTATGGAGGGCCCTGTATATATATGTACAGAGTCTTCCTGTAGCTTCACAGGTAGATTATAACTCTAAAACACAAAGGTCATTGCTTTGAATCCCAGAAAATACATGAACTGCTAAAAATTTATATTGCACTGTAGACAGTGTGTAATGGTTTTGATAAAAGCAATAAATGTCACATTAAATGTTATGATGAGGAACTAACATCTTTCCAATGTACAAAAAAGCTCTGGGAAATTTGAATTTTTTGAAATCTGAATGTCACATTGGAAACATGTCATCTATTCAGACTATGGCTGTACATTTGCTCTCAAAACCAAAATGATCAGATAATCAGGTAAGATAAACTGGTTTAGCAAAACAAAATTACTTTCTATTTGGAACATGTGCACCATATGAATAAAAAGCAAGAAGTTAAAAAGTTAGAAACACTTTTAACAGCAACTGAATGTGATATTATTTAGTACTATATCCTCCATAATATTTGTGATTTGATGAATAAAGTGTAATATATTTCCAGCACAAAAAACATGTCAAAGATTTTCTAATAAACTATTAAGAGACAACACAATCATAACCAAGGAAAACATCTAATAAATACATGGCTTTAGATGGACACATATTATAGTATATCATTATAAATCATCTTACCAACAAATATCTGCCTGTTGTACAGCTTTATAAATGTGCGTACTGCAAGAAACAATCCCGCTGTTCAAAGTTACTGCTCAGTCTCATTTTACAGTTTAAAAATAAACTGTAGTTTTACTTTTGACTACTTGTCCTACCTGTTCTGAGGTGAATCCACCTACATACCTGCCTTTCTCAAGATCAACATCTGAAGACGTGAGTATGTATCAGCACAAAATACTTTTAAGATTAACCTTTGTATTTGTTTTGTATGAATGCTTGCTCAATTACAGTTCCCCTATCCACCAAATGTTAGGTTCACATTGTGTTTCTTAATGGTTTTATGTCTTGTGTGTTCCCTAGCATTTTAATTAATTATGACTTTAAATAGTCCTTGTTTGTTTCTTTGGATACTGATTGATAACTGTATCACATGTGTCTAGTTTGGTTTTCCAAACTATATTTTTGTAAATATACTCACGTCTTTAATCAGTTCATGGTCAGTCCTCGTCTATGGCTGTGTGTATGTTGTATGTGACATACTTCTTATGGTCTTTAGTTTTGTCATTAAAACTTTATTTTTGAGATGGCCTTCCTTGTGTTTCTTAAATATACACACAGCCTGTGACACCAAAACTCTAACATAACTTTAGTGAAAATGATAGTTTATATCATTATACTTCAAAGAATAAATAACCAGATTTACCAGTTAACTTTATTGTTTTTATCTGAGCTTAAAATTCTGATGACTTTTTGATCATTTATCACACAGAAACATCAGACTGTACTGTGATTAGTCATTTATTTTAGGACCAGAACTATATGTTTATAAACATAAATACTGACCATCACATGGTACCCCTGAAATACATACTGTGTAATAACTGAGCAAATTGACAGGTAAACTGAATTGGCAAGTGTCACTCTGTGGCTACAGAAACATAATGTATTCTGACATCTAGTATTCTAGCATGTGCAGTGTAAGAAGAGATTTACTAAAATTCTGCACCTGTCTACCTGCATTCATGTAGTGCATGTCACATATACCTGAGAGTATAGATCATAAATCATATAATTCATGAAAAAGTCTACTGTCCAATCTACTGTACAACTTAAAGACAGAAGTAATTATATTTTACTTTTGTACTTTTTAATGAATGATTATATGATTATTTATTTGTTATTTACTTATAAATATAAGTATTTGACTAGTTTACATGCTCTGTTTATTACTTTTGCAGTTACAGTTTTATACATTATAACGTATATACAATGTACGTTTTGTGGCTATAAAGTTTCAAACTTGACTGTGATAAACATAATACTAAAGCAATAATATATATAAATAAATAATTATTAAATAATATTTTCATTTCATGAAGCTTATTAATGCGTGGATTTTGTTACCTTTGAGCCACACAGTGGGTCTACTCTGGTGTAGTATGGAAATCCCATACATTTCTGTGAGACATTAAATATATACAGGCGCAAAATAACATTTGTGACATTAGGCTTACGTTGATGTCTACAAAGCGCGCGCCCACTTATACTGCCTGCCGCGAGAGACCCGACAGTACAACTACGAGAATCTGCATTACTGAATAAACGCGTTAAACAGTTGTATGAAAGTCTAGAAAAGCATTTTATTATATGTTAATTTATTTAATTATGGGCATCATTTTCTCTCTTCATTTACGGGATGGATAAACAGTTGCTAGGTCTTTGTCTTATTTATTCTTATTCAACATGAATTACAGCCGGTCTAAGTGTGAAATAGTAGACAATAGTGAACAGTAAAATGTATGCCTTAAGTTACCAGTGATGCCAAGTCAAAGCGCCCCCTCTACTGGAAGCAGGGAACAAACACAATTCGTTGTGTTTTATATTGTTTTATATAGCTTTATATTGTACTCTTTCAGTCAAGATCCCAAGCAATCAAAATTAGAGTTGCTTTTAACCAATGTATTTATTTAATATACAGTCTTTCTATTCTGGGAAAACATGCTAATATGCTGATGGTGCAACTTATTTTTTGCAGGCACCAACTGCAACTGCAGCCAGCTATACCAGCAAATCATGGATTCATGTGACATTACAATGTAAATTGGCAGACACTTTTATCCAAAGTAATTTACAGTACATTCAAGGTAAACAACTTTTTACATGTGTGCCCTGGGAATCGAACCCACAACCTTTGCGCTTCCAATGCAATGCTACCAGTTGAGCTACAGGAACACACTGACTAAAATCTGTCAGCAACAAAAGCAAATATTTCTTTAATTGAATGGCTTTCTTTCAGTTTAAGACCCTTTTCTACATCACACAACAGTATTTTTCATAGTCATATGGTATGATTACATTTTTGCACGTCCTACATCTGCATGAGCATGCCTGCCATTATTACTGATTAAAGAAGGGTGACAACACTTCAGGCAGGATTACCTAACCAACCCCACATTTGATCTTACATGTTTGCGTGATCACACATTGGGGTGCCATGCATTTTTACAGAGAATAAAATGTTTGCTCTTTATACATTACCTTAATAACCACAAAATATATATCTACATGTCAAAGTTTGTGTTAGGTGGCTGAAGCTCTCTGTTCATTAGTAATTGAAATTACTTCCTGTTCAACCTCTTCATTTTTAATTTGCTGGTCTGTGACAGGCAATCTTGAAACTAAACGTTCCAATCGATGAAGAACAAGATCAGCTGTTGTACTCAGACTGTGCTGTAGGTGGAAACAGAATATAAACAGACAGTTAAGTGAGCTACAAACAATAAATACTATTACATCTTACAATACATCTTAAGGTTTTGAAATAAATCAGCTTCATCAATACTCTGGTGGCAGTCACCTGTAGTATATGTAGACCTTTCAGGGTAAGAACGGCTAGTTCTTTTAGTCCATCACCTGTCAGGTCAAGATAAATCAGTGACAGAAGGGGACTTTTAAAACTCCGCCTCCATAGCAACTGTAACTTATCTTCAGAGGCTCCAGCTGATTGGTGAAATTTGTAACAGAGCAGATCCTATAGGTCACAAATCAAAAAGATCATTATACATACTAATAAACTGCTTGAAATGATCATGGTTTAAGCTCTTTCATTCTGTGTTTCCAAGCAAGTGTTAAGTGTTTAGATGTTGGAGTATTTTTAATAGCACTGTACCTGTCCATATGTTCCCAGCAACAGCTCATGTTGTCCATCAAAGTCCAGATCAACAACAAGCGCACAGACAACTGCATCACACTGGTCACTTTCTGCTAAACACAACTGTTTGCTCAGTCCATACTGCTCCACATCCCTGATCACACACACATTTACATACATTTACCAATTACAAAGATCAAAACAAACACTGACACAAAACCATATACATGGTGCAGAACAAGCAACTCTAAATCTAACCTGTAGACAACAGCCATCTCTATTGCACTGGTTACCAGGAGATTAAAGCTTTTCCTTTGACTACCTGTAAAAAAATACTATAGAACTTAGTGCTAAATACCACAGTGATATGATATATGCGAGATTTGTGCTCTAAAACTTAGCATGTTATAGATAAAAAGACAAGCGCTCACTGTATTGTATATAAAGATTTTAAACACTTTGTTTAAAATAATAATAGTGACTGGAGTAGTTGGAGTTTTAACACTCACTGTTTGTGTCAGTGTTCTGCTGCTGCTGTGGCAAAGGGAACAGTAACACTGTGGAGATTGGACTGTCATGCTGAATACGCCAGTTCTGGAGAATCTCTGATACACACAATATGTCCAACGGTTAATATAGAACACTGGGTGTGTCAAAAATACAGAATAATATGACAATAAAAAAAGAATATAAGAACAAAAAAAGTTTAAACGTGTTTCTCACCAGGTTCCTTTTGGTTGACGAGAGAAAGTCCCACAGAACCGTTCTGACACCCAAAAGCAGTAAGGCGCCGATTTTCATCGATACTCAAGACATCTAACCACAATACACTACAATGCACAGACAGTACAATACTAATCACTAATACTATTACCATCTCAACTCATTCAAACTACTGCATGTAAGCAAACACTTACTTGCTTGGCAGCTCTTGCAGTTCGGGAAAGAGTTTTTCTACTGGTTGTTCCTCAAACTGGTGCAAAGAGGCATTCTACTAATTAAAGATCCAAAATGGAAAAACTATCAAACCCGACACAAACCTTAACAGCCTTAAGCAACAATAAGAATTGTTTTGATTATGTCACAGATCTGTTAGGCTGACCTCTTTGTAAAGATGTATGCACTGATCGTGCCCACTGAGAAGAAAAACGGTCTCAATGGATCCATCTCCACAATGTACTCTGCAAATCAGATGTGACCATCAATGAAGTTGTAAATAAATAAATATATGTTATATGTATGTATGTATGTTTGGCACAATACATTACAATTACAATACACTCACTCTGTGTGATAAAGGTGGAAGGGTGTGAACTGGAGTTCCAGGTTCAGACAGCTTTCTGTCAATAAAATGAATGAAACACAGATTAAGTCAATTCTGACTTTAACCAGATTCACCTGAATTTTTAAATCAATCTATTAATATGATCATCTATACCATGGAGCATAACTTAAGTATAATTTATGCTCATTGCCATTAATAGACTTTTTTACAGTTTGACAAACTTACGGGCAATAGACTCCAGGTTAAACTCTGATCCAGGTTCATAATCACAGTAAATGTTAAGGAATGGAGTTGCTTTATCTCCTGAATCCTGGGAGAAAACAGGGGAGACGAAGAACAACATTATTTTTTCACAAATGCAATGGACTCGCTTGCAAATGAGTATTGGGAGAACGCTGGCATTTTGGTAGTTAGTTGTAGTTACAAGGTGAAAATGTGGTTTGCACACCTTGATGAAGGTTATTCCCACCACCAGTCCTCTTTTAGGTGCTGATTTGTTGAACGCGTCAATGGAAACAATTTCGGCATCAACTGCAATAACAGGTAAGATAGGAAACATGTTACATCTGGCAAATACAAAAGCCTACGCATGCACAAATGAGTTACAGAAGCAATCAAGCATAGTATCACCTGGTATGTATGTGAACTGAATTTCTTTGGCCACGGGTCTGATCTTTCTCTGCAGGTCCTGATATCTAAAGCACACTACTTTCCCCTTTAAAGTCGCTGCCAGTAACTCCTGTTCGCCTGCTTGGCACAGTCCATATATGTTACTCTGCGAGGGAAAACGACTAAAACTGTCTTCCACAAATGGACACAAGCCTTTTATATCCGGCAACATTTTACAAACATGAAACAATCAAGAACAAATTCAGCTTTTCCTCTCCAGACTGTCACATAGACGCAAAACATCCGGCTATGGGCGGGTCTGTGAGTAAACGTAACCAATCGTCTGTTGCTCAGGTACGTGTCGTCATCACATGTCGCCGAAAATAGAGATCAATAAACTGAAAATTGCTAACAGCAAATTTATGTTGTTTGTTGTTTTGTTTGTAATTTCCTTCCTTATGTTTCCAAATCACCAAATCTGAATCACCAAATCAGTCGGCAGCACGCAAGTAAGGGGAAATGTGGTCTCCTTCAGGGGGCGCTCGGAGGCTCCGAAAGACTCTTCTTAAACAGCATAAGATCTTGAGGGTCAGGATGTTATATTTATTACGGGACATATTGGGCCATTAGGAGTTACACTTGATCCCAATACATAGTAAAACGATGCTCTAACATACAGGTAAAATTGGAAAAAGAATCAACGCACAGTAATTTAGGTATCGGCATATTATGTAACCAACTATAAACACTTTGACCCATCTATACTTTCGCTGAGTCTCTTAAGACGTGCTGCATGTCATGTGTTTGCTGGCTTCAGCCCAATGAGGGTGATGATAAGCACATACGCCATTGTGCGCAGGGTTTAAGTGTCACCGAAAAATACCAAAGAAAAGTTAAAATACAAACTATAGCACAAATTATGCACAAAACTATAGCACAAAAATACACAACTTCCCTTTGTTTAAACACCATCACAATTAATTCCAATGGTAGTGTAGGGTAATTTATACATTTATAAATAAGGAATATCTGAATATGAGTATGAGTTAAGCACACCTAAAAGAACAAGTTGTAAATATAATGTTCCACATTTCTGTAATATCTAAATAAATAAGATTTAAACTTATAAATATCTTAAGATGTAAACTTATACATAACTTACATATACTTATATCTTATGAGCAATATATAAACGATTTTACTATAAGAAATGGACAAACAGTACATTAATTTATATAGCACTCCACTAGAGGGCCAGAAAAGCCCTCTGTCAATCGGTTATTGGGCCCTTTTCAGCATACAGCCCCACTGACATTAAAACCTTTTTAATCAGTGACCAAAGTCTGTCCACATGGTGACATGTCTTTATTATCATATAGTTACACTGTATCCCAACATTTAGAAACATATTTGAAACTAGGCATGTGTAAATTCGCCAGTAATTTTCAATTGATGATAGATGATAATTACAATCACTGTAAGTGACTGTAAAATAGTTTTAGTAAGGGAATACACTTTCTAACACTTATTTAATATGTATTCAAGGTTTGTAAATAATTTTTTGTCTAAATGACAGACTTTGAACTAATATATATGCTCCGCTCACATTGTTCGGAAAGCGTGTGTGTGTGTGTCCGGCGTGTGCTGCTTTGGGGATTAGAATTGTGTGAGTGATTGGTGCTGACAGCGGTCTGTGTATTACTGGCTGGCCTGCAGATTAAGCCGCTCCTTTTTAGACTGCCTAATCTGGATTAACTGATGCAGTGTGCCTGCAATGATGCGGCCCACTACCCCGCTCCATCCATCCCTCCCCCCTCCTTCTACCTCTCTCTCTCTTCTCCTCCCTGTTTTTCTTTCTCTATCTTTTACCTCATTCGCACTCTTTTACCCCAATCTGTCTTCAGATTTTTCCTTCCTCTACTTGTGTTTCTCTATTTGTATGATAACTTCATCTAACTCTCTATGCAGATTGAATGTTTGTTGTAGTGTTGGCTGTGTAGTTCTGTGCTAATGTGTTCTGGAGTGTGTGTGTGTGTGTGTGTGTCTGCGGATTAAAGTTTAGTCCACTTCCATAATTGCTCTTGTGCCTGCGTAGCTGGTTGTTGCCAGATGGACAAACTGGTCCCCCAACCCCCATGCACCACCCTCTACACAAACTTCCCCTTCTGAAAACACACCAGCTCAGATCCCAACACATAAACACACAAACATCCCACACTGACACAGAACAACAACAAAAATTCGTCTCTTCGTTTCACTGTGTTTCAAAAATAAAACAACAATAACAACCGCTGAATGAAAAACAGGCATCCACTGTAGTATGATAAACTATGTCAAGGTTTTTTTGTTTAATGTACAAGAAAACAAGACCAGTAGCCAAAATAAGCAGTTAGTATTTAAGAATTATATTGTCTTTCTGTAATCATCATTAACTAATAAACATCATAGAAGTATTGTAAATTGTTAGTTAGGGCACATTGACCCACCTGTGGCAATGGCCCACTAAACACATCTTTACACAACTGTGTAATATGGAATATATATGGAATATGGAAGTCCTATCTATAAAAATAAAAACATCCACAGTCCCTTTGAATTCACAGGTGAATTTAAACAACAACACTAGTACACCTACAAAGATTTGAAAACAGAAATATATCGATATCGATATCGAAGTAATTACTAACAAAGTAATATAGCAAAATAAAAGAATTGCTAAATTTCCATTTAACCAATGTCTTCCTATTTCAGTCTCCCATTGGTTATCATGTCTAATGACAAGGAATCCTCTTCAGGCTCATCATTTTAAATTAACAAATACAATAGATGAAGCGAATGGGTTCTAATTTTGTCTCTGTATTCACTGTGTTAGCCCGGTAGATTTTTTAGGACAAGACCAATACATTCATTATCATTTCTACATATGCATATAAGATTTAAACAAATTCATTCAAATGACATAATCACATATGTCAAATACACATATTCAAATCAACTAGTATTACTAGTAAAGCAAAGTAAAGACTTTTGGAAGATTTTTGTTGCCCTTTGTCCTTTGGAGATGACTGTGGAGTTTGCGCTGTACTTAGTAGAAATGACATGTATCGCAGTCATAGTAAAATAACTCCGTCTGCACTGTCTCTGTTTTAAGACAACCTATCACATTCAGTTCATCATAGGTACCGTTTATGCCTTTGCTTTTTCTCACTCTCTTACACACCTTCTCTGTTGCCGGCAAATATACACTAAAAGAACATTCAATTTGCACCTTCAAATAACACATACCATAGTCTCTTTCTATGGAATATATTCTATTATATAAAATACTTTAAACAGCGCCGATACAGCAAATAGATCTTCTTCAGAACTGGTTATCCATCCTTCCATATGGCTGTTCTTCTGTTCTTTGTCTTTGTTTATCAGGGCCATCATCATTAGTCAAGATAGCGTTCCTCCCTCTATCTTCATCTTGTTCATTCGCTTTCCACACATCATTTTATTTAGTTCTTCTGTGTGTCCTGGGTATATTGTTTCTTTTCTGGCCCTGTGATATTTTATTTTCCCATGGGACATTTGCACACTCTGTTAATGCTACTCTCCTGTGATCTGATGAGAAATCTCACTTTCCTCTCTTTATCCAGGTTAAGAGACTTTTCACATAAAGCATATTATGATAATTCAGCTGAGTGTGTGTGTGTGTGTGTTTACATGTTAGGGTTAAAAATAAGCAAAATTGTTAAGGGCAACGATAAAATTTTTATCACTTAAGTTATTGTACTTTATGTAAATGTTTCGTCAAATTATCAGGCTATATATTTGAATTATTTATTTATCTGGGTGTGTATAATCAAGATAGTGTGAGAATGTAGAGTGAAAATTAATGTAAATGCGTTTAACAGACAACTAAAATTATTTCTGTGCAAAAAAATGCTTCTATGATTTATAGATTTACGTATTCATATCAGAAGGACAACAGGCACGTCAACAATATAAATCACTAAATCAATACCTGAATTTATTACATTTCAGAGTGTAATGAACTGAAATTTAAAATATAATTTCTTCCTAAATGTAAATAAATCGAATTCTTAATGAACGAATTGTGCGCAAAAGCGTTTCTGTAAAACATGTCAATTAAAAAAATAAAAAGCAAAATGTAGCTAATTCAAACAGATGAATAAAGCCAATTGTTAATTCTAAATCTAATTATTACTGTCTCAATCAAATCCGATGAATAGTGTTTAACACACAAATATTTAATCCATTTAAATTATATACAACTATATATCTGTGTTTTATTGATGTTTCAGTTAAAAAAGTTTATGTTTTATGCATGTAAATTCGAAAATCGATGTTAATTGATATTAGTTTATTTATTGCTAATGTTTTCAGAGAAATGAACAAATACTTTTCTCTGTTGTAACACCACGTGTTAAGATACACGTCAAAAGTAGGGGGAGAAAGAGAGAGAGAGAGAGAGAGAGAGAGAGAGAGAGATGTACACCTTGATTAGCTGCTTGGTCTCTTATTGCTCATAGTGTCCTGCTCCTGTACGGTCTTATTCAAGGGACACGCACCTTAACCAACGGCAAATCTCAGACCTAGGGTCTAAAACATATGTTTATCTTCATATTTTAAATAGAATGAGGTTCTTGATATTTTAACTTGCGACTTTAATAATCAAGTTTAACTTGAGCAAGACTGTACGCTTGTTCAAGACACAGGGGAGCGGTAAATCTACAGGTGTCTGAAGCAGCGAGACTTAGGAGATACAGCACGCGCCAGGCACGAGCGAAGAGAAGGGGCAGTCAGGAGCAAAGCAGGACCCCCATCCCGTAAAAAGCGTCACAAGAGGAAAAAAAGAGAGTGAGAGAGGGGAGATAGAGAGAGGGAGGGAGAGAGCAATAGAGAGAGAGTGCGAGAGAGACGCGGCCGTCCCAAGAATGATGTCCTACATAAAGCAGCCCCATTATGCTGTGAACGGGTTAACACTGTCCGCCACAGGAATGGACCTGCTCCACACTGCTGTTGGCTACCCAGGTAATTTCTAAATTTATCACTTATATTATCTTATATATGTTTTAATTTAATTAATTACTTTTTTGATCGTTCAACTCAGGAAGTCATTATATTTTTAGAGGGAGAAAAACGGGGAGAAAATATTTTAAGCAATGTAAAGTGAGTCTAATAAAAAGAAAAATTCAAGCACTTTATGTTCAAAGCGTTGCCTTTTTGGAATTTATATGGTTTTAATTAAATGTAATTACATTTTACTCTGTTCTGTTACTTTGTGGTCATGTTTTTTTACTATTACTTATCATTAATGATGTTTAATTCTAATTTGACTAGAGAAAGAGAACATTTCACCCGTTTAATATTAATTCTAAATATCATAATTGTACCTGAATAACTGAATAAAGTATACAAATAATGTTAAATATATTGTAAAACAAATTTAAAAGAAAAACAAGTGATCACAAATTTAAAAATGTTGACTTTATAGGAACGTTATTTTATACCCATGGCCTTCATAATGTTGGTCTGTTGCCTACTTATGTTAAAATGTTAAAGGGCTTTAAACTAGAACAATAAAAATATACAAAAATCTATTTACAATACAATACTATCTATCTATTTGTCTGTCTGTTCACAATGGACAGTCCAAATCATTCCTTCCCTCTCTTACCCACATCGACTTGATAATTGGCCTATATGCTTTAAATAAATAAGAAAACACTCTCAACATACATTTTAAAGCTTTCTCAGTTAAAGAGAATAAATATGCCGTTTTGTTTTACTGCACAAACTGAAGTAGTTTCTGACTGTTTCTGTTTTGATGTGTAGCCACTCCGAGGAAGCAGCGTCGAGAGCGCACTACCTTCACACGTACCCAGCTGGACATTCTAGAATCCCTGTTTACCAAAACACGCTACCCAGACATATTCATGAGAGAAGAGGTGGCCCTAAAAATCAACCTCCCTGAGTCCAGAGTTCAGGTGAGCCCATGTTAAATAGACAAGTTCTACCCTAGATTGAGAAAAAAGTCCCTCAAGACTGGCCAACATCTGTCTTAGAACATTAAACCTAATGTCTGATGACTTGCTGTCAGTAAAATAACATGTATGTATTCCATCTTACAGCTCTTACTCACTATGTTGCTAGAGAAATTATTCATTTACAGGTAAATAAAGTATACATAGTAAAATAGTCTAAAGGTAAAACTATTTTAATCTAGTTAATTTATAAGTATTTAAAATTTAAACTTGCAGTTTAGCTGTTGAATAAAACTTTAACATTGACAGTGTGTGAGGCCCATTGTTGCTGCATTGTTGAATATATAGTATCATCATTAGTATAAATGTGAAGTGTGCATTTTGGGCTGAAACAATTTTAATGTCTTTCTCTTAGGTGTGGTTTAAGAACCGTCGTGCTAAATGCCGCCAACAGCAACAGCAAACCAGCGGTCAGCCCAAGCCCCGTCCCCCCAAAAAGAAGTCATCCCCACCCCCTGAGCTGACCTCTGATCCTGGCACCAGCTCTTCGGTGGCAGCTGTACCTGCCCCAGCTGTGCCCCCTAGTGTTAGCGCCGGCACTGCACCAGTGTCTGTGTGGAGTCCCACCTCTCTGTCCCCCCTTCCCGATCCATTATGTGGCTCTAGCACACCCTGCGTGCAGCGCCCAGCTCCGTATCCCATGAGCTACGGTCAGCCTGCCAGTTATAGTCAGGGCTACAGCTCTTCTCCCTACTTCAGTGGCCTGGATTGCAGCCCATACCTCTCTCCCATGACCACTCAGCTGTCAGCCAGTGGGGGTGCCCTCTCTCCACTCACTGTGCCCTCCATGGGTGGCTCACTCAGCCAGTCACCTTCCCTCTCCTCCCAAGGATACAGCACCACCTCGCTGGGTTTCAGTTCCGTAGACTGCCTGGACTACAAGGACCAGCAGGCCTGGAAGCTCAACTTCAGCACTATGGACTGCCTCGACCATAAATTCCAGGTGCTGTAGAAGAGAAGTGAAGAAGAGAAGAAGCCAGAGGAAAAGAGAAATTGAAGATGAGAGGAGTGCGAAGGAAGAATGAAGGAAATAGGACTATTGCTTTAAATGCCGAAGACATTGTGATGATGAACAGGACTGAATCAGCAGGATTCATATGATCTCAGAGGAAAACGGGGTGCCAATTTCGGAACAGATAAAGGCTGTTTCTTTATAATCCAGATCTGCTCTGTGATTGGTTGAGAGTGAAGAGACCCTTCAAGTTCATCAGTCATCATTGTTAACCATTTACCTCTCAGACATATACATGCTAACTCTCTTACACACAATTTAATAGTTACCCACTTACACCTTTTTAACACACACACACACACACACACACACACAGAATAATCACACAAAGGGACACAGACATGCATATTTTGGAGGGGAACTACTCAGTTTCTCTACAGATATAGATTGCTTTATGTGGTACAAAGTTTTTCTTTCCTACTTTTTTTTCAAAGTTTGTAAGTTTGGTTTGTCTGTGCTGAGAGGCAATAGGAGTTCCTGTGTTGTGCTTTTAGTTTGCTGTTATTTATGTATTGTTATTATTATGTTAACTTATTAAAAATAATATTGTTTTTTTGTTAGTTTGAGTTATTCATTACTAATTAAACTTCATTTATCAACATTATATGCTGTTGATATATATTTTCTGTTTGGGTGACATTGAGTTGCCAATGTTTATGCCTGTGTTTACAGCTGTCATTATATTTATATATAGCTGTCTATTATTTCAGCTGAATACAGGTTGGAGCTAAAGGTTTTAGATTTCTACTCTTAGTATGACTCCGTTATTAAATGTGTCTTTCAGATCTGAGAGGATTGTCTAAGTCTGCTTCTTATTTATTATGAAAGCTAACTAAAGTACAGTTGTCATTAACAAAAAAATATGAAATACATGGCCAAGATGCTAACATACAGCAAGATTGATCCACCTGAATAATTAGGAATAAATGACTCAAACTTACAGACTCCCTTACAGACCAAGCATATGTTTATTTCTGATCAATCCAGACTACTGTTTGGGTCATTTAAATTTAAATTTAAATTTACTTATTTTTGGATAAATAAATGTGAGAGAAGGATTATATTTCAGTTGAGTGAATTTAAAGGCAGCATAGGTGATCTTTTTCAAAAACATTTTCTGTTATACTGGTTAAAAGTCTCATTCTCATAGTTCACATTCTCATAGCAATCACACAAAGTAAAGTGGCCAACATATTTTTATATCAATATATATATCTTCTGTGAAAGGAGAAGGACCATAAAATGTTCGTCCAATCAGTGTATTCAATCTAAATGCAATGACAGGATGTCCTACTTGCCTGTCAAACTATGTATTTGCATACCTCCATGCACTATTGAGAGAGATGTGGTTTTGTAGATCGCTCTGAACAGAAGGTGGGATCTTATGTTTTCACAGGTAAGTTGCTATTGCTATCCTCTCTGAAATGACTCAATACGCTAACTTTAAACCCTCAAAATGTAACCAAAAAAAACTAAATGGAGTGCTAAAAAACTTTTTTGATAGAATTCACCATGAAGTAAAAATGTAAACATAATTCATGCAAATGGTTTTTAACTGGAAATATTCTGGTATACCAAGAAAAGTACATTCGGACCACAATAAAATTTGATTTACCCAGCTAATCTGAAAACAGATGAACAGCTCATGTACAAACTCACAGTTTAGGTCTTTGGGTCTAGAAGCATGCTATGAATTACAAACTGCCAGGTATTTATTTGTACCGTCACCATCTTCACCCTGGGTACACAGGTGGCCCACGCAGAGGAGGCATCTGGGGTGCCAGAAGGTTGTTGTGATGGTGTTGTAGTAATTGTGTTGCTATGATGGTGTGGTCTGGGTGGCCCCACCCATGTAGTCGTGTGTGTGGGGTTATTTTAGTCAATGACCCAGAGAGCACCTCAATCCCCTTACTGTAGCCAGAACACTACCCTAAAGCAATTAAACAGGATTACTGAACCTCTCTCTCTCTCTCTTATTCCCTCCTCCACACCTCTCCCTGTATCTCCTCCTGTTGATTCAATTTCTCATATCAGATATTCCATCACTGTTCTTATACATCATTCTGTTTTTAACCAAATTCCTGAGTTCTATTGGATGTCCATACAATTAAAATAGTATGAATTACTTTTCAAGTTACAACCAAGTGGCATTTATTTTAATAAAATAAATCACAGGAGTACTTCACTTTCCACTTTAAAGTAAAAGTAAAACACTTCAAAAAGGTTTTAAATGATCATACAATAGGTACATTTCTCAAAATAAACACATTAATGTATGTAGACATGTTTTTGTGTCAGTCTTTGGTTATCAACACACAAACTACTCCTGGTTATTCTTTGTGAACTTGAGAAGGAACTGACTTCATATATCTACTGTTAGCTTGATGGTTGGTTGATTAAAGAAAGAAATCACCAGTGAAAAGGTGGCATTATTTGTTTGCATATGCCACTTGGTTTGAGAGTATCGAGTACAATGAATAGTTATTTTACATGTGACCTAAGTAAACACTATGGAGACTATGTTGTACTGATTGCCACATGTGTATGCCGCTTTGTTTTGGTGTTAATAAAAAAGATTTAGATCAATTAAAATGAATTGACAATTTAACCCAAATTAACATCCCTTACCTACTATTCACCACAAGATTCAACAGACAAATTTTACTCACAACCAACATACCACAATGTTTTTATTTGTGGTTTGGAACCATAATAAATATGTATGGTAGATTCTACAGGGAATTTACGATCTTTTTAAAAAATGATGATCTATTTCACCTTACTCATTTCTGTGTTTTTTTCTTGTCTTTTTTATGTTCTTATAGCTCGATGGGTAGAGCATGGTGCTAGCAACACCAAATCATGGGTTTGATTGTCATGAAACACATAAACAGATAAACACAATATGTCTCATTACTATCCCTGTATGAAGAGAATGAAAGATGTGGAGTTCTGTCATTCTCTCTCTCTCTCTTCAGTGGCATCTTTCATGCCCTCTCTCACTTGTTCTCTCTCCATCACCCCCTTCCCACCCCCAGTGCTCCATAATCCCACTCTGACCTGAATAAAACCACATGCACTCTTGCAGGACTAGAAGTGTGCATGTATGTGTGTGTGTGTGTGTGTGTGTGTGTGTAAACATTTATGTATAGGTTACAGTGCATATATGTTTGTGCTTAAGACTGCATCATGTGGCACATTATTTTATATAAGTGTACGTTTATGTAACTTATAAATAAAAACATTACATGTATCTGTCTGTCTTGTCTTCCTCTATCGACTCATTTTCCTCTCCCCTCCCCCATTTCTCCAGATATTAATCTCTCTATCTTTGTGACAGATTGTCTGTAGTTCATGCAAGACAAAAGGAGAAACTGCTGAGCCCTCACATTTAACATACCCTCTAAAAATCCGAGACTACACATAACCCACTAGACAGCGTATATGATATTTAGCCAGACAGATACAGTGCTATCAACACACTATTTTCCACGATACCCACAAATGTTTCACATACACACAGAAACTTACAAATGAAAGTATGAAAATATGAGTATGCTTCAGAAAGTTTAGATGTTCAGAATGTATAGTTTTTAGAAGTCACTCTCCTCTGTAAGGGTCTGTATACCTGTTCCTTTAAAACAAAATAGCTCCCTCTGCTGGTTGAGAACATTTTATTTTAAACTGTAAAAACATCTTGATGGGCAGCAGTTAAATTGAAATCGGGATACACAGTGGCTGATTTTATTATTATGCTTTACCAAATGTAGTCACATACCAAAACGTGTGTAGTGATCTTTATTTTGTCTGAATCTGTACAGGCTATAAACCAATGTGTTTAGACGTGTTTGTGTAATTTATTCATGACACTCAACAACCAATTTGTGTAACATCTATTTATTACCACCAGAATATGAGAAATTTGGAAAATACAAAGATCAGCTTATTTAAATTTCTGAATAAGAAAAATAAAAGCACAAACATGAGGTTACATTGTGTATCAAGAAGAAAGGGAAGGAACAAAGTTCTACCCAAAGAAAGACTCTAAAATTCTAAACATAAAGAGTATTTCTGCTACACTTGTGACTCTACTGCCGATCTTTAAATGGACAAAACTGGAATCAGAAAATGTAATTTAAAGACAGAGAAACAAAAAACTGAGGGAAAGGAGAGCAGGATGTTAGTAGAACAGTGAGGTTGAATGAGAGGCTGGTTTAAAGCGCCCCCCTGTGGCTGCCTGAAGTAATAACAGGAGGAGCAGGATCGGCTTTCACTACAATATGAAAGGGAAAAAACATATTCAAATTAATTTTCAGCAGATTAATCCTTTTTTCTTAACAGTGGTAGAAACAATTTATGTATGCATTGTAAAAAAAAAAAGACACCATATCAACAATAATAGTAATCATCAATATTACAAGTAACAACTTATAGATGCTGGTTTGCAGGTAAATATAAATCTGCTTTGCTGATCACATCACACACAGGCACTCACACAGAGAACGAGCCTGACCTCACACCCACCTCCATCTGACAGACGGTGTTGAGCAGGAAGGACATATAAGGGTCAATGGACACAGGAGTGGGAGGGGCAAGTTGAGGTGGGTTTAAAAATCATATGGTTTGTGAGACAGGCTTTTGAGGGAGACTGGTAAAGGTGGGCTGAGGCAGTTTTAGTAGCACCCTGCTGTGGAAGTTTTCACTCCCCTTAAGCAGACTGACCCCAGATGCCACCCTGTTCTTCTGTTTAATTAATGGAGTATGTGTGCGGGGCAAGACTCCTTCTCATCACATAAATGATATGAACGTGTGGCCCCAAGCCAGGCATGGGTGGACCTCGTTTACACTCCTAATGTGGATGTGTGAGAATGTGTGTGTGTGTGTGTGTAAGTGGATGTGTGTATATATGTGTACGTGTTCGTGCATGTGTGTGTGATCAGCAGCACCTATTACATGCACATATAGGTACCCTACACGTCATTTAGACAGCACTAGCAGACTGAGACACAGTTACTCCCCATCACTGATACTCTAAACTCTACCAAGAAAGCAGGAGGAGAACAAGTGAAGAGACAAAAAGAAATAAAGAGGGCGACAGAAAGAGAGGAAGCATTTAAGCGCGCTCTCCGCGAATGCGGCGTGCCAGCTGGATGTCTTTGGGCATGATGGTGACACGCTTGGCGTGGATGGCACACAGGTTAGTGTCTTCAAACAGACCGACCAGGTATGCCTCACTGGCCTCCTGCAAAGATACACACAAATGCACACAATCAGTCAGTGCATTACAACAAATGAACGTATTGAAGTAAAACAAACAAGCAACAACAAAACAAATAAGCAAATCTTTAAACTCAACCGACAAGAAGACATGTATTCCAAAAATTAAATAAGATAAGAGCAATTTTAACATATAAAAGGAACAGATATTTATACAAAACATTCTATGCGTGCACACACCTGCAGTGCACCAATGGCAGCGCTCTGGAAGCGCAGGTCAGTTTTGAAGTCCTGGGCGATCTCACGAACCAGACGCTGGAATGGCAACTTGCGGATCAGCAACTCAGTGGACTTCTGATACCGACGAATCTCACGCAAGGCCACGGTCCCGGGCCTGTGGACCACACAAAGATAAGCTTAATACATAAGATATTACAATAATACAAAACTTTGTGTACAACTTTTACTGTATCCATTTATAAAATTGAGCTTCAGTGTGGTGTGTTTTTGTTCAAATGTCACCTGTAGCGATGAGGTTTCTTGACTCCTCCAGTTGAGGGTGCGCTCTTGCGGGCAGCTTTGGTGGCCAGCTGCTTACGTGGAGCTTTACCTCCAGTGGACTTACGAGCAGTCTGCTTAGTACGAGCCATTGCTAGTCAATATCTGCAGAAAATTTAAATTAACAGTTGCTACTTAGTGAACCCTTAATATATTTTGTGACATAACCAACTTAAGTGAAAATACTAGAACTTTCAAGTGAACTAGATTTATTCCTTGTTACCTGTTTAATATTATGCTTGGAGTCTTGTATACAGACAGACTGAACTATAAATGTGACTAAAGCTCTACTAAAAATAGTGTCTCCAGTTTTACACTTGTTTTGCTATTTGACTCCCTTCCCTGTATTGCTATTTTAGGTCACTTCCTCTG
Source organism: Botia almorhae (assembly GCA_036877575.1). NCBI lineage: Eukaryota > Metazoa > Chordata > Actinopteri > Cypriniformes > Botiidae > Botia > Botia almorhae. Next base: position 55,885 of record JAZGTJ010000365.1, read on the forward strand.
GCGCGTCAAATTACAACCAGTAAATTAAAGTAACCACTCAGCATAGACTGAGATAACGTTTGAACCAATCACACGCGACTGTTGAACAACAATAGAGCAGACGCCAGTATCTTTTGAGGAGCGCAATAAACGAACCAATCACAGACCGCTCTGCCAGTTGTGGGGGAAGAACAGTCTGTTTAAGCCCCTCCCTTAACCGCAAGATTATGGCTGCAATTTGAACAGCAACTGGAGAGAGTCTGTGCATAGAAGCACGGGGGAGGACGTAAACTTTGAAATATAATTCAAAATCCAACGCATGTACCGCAACAAACGTAACACAATATTGTAACAGACAACCTTGGGCAACTAAATAGTCGCTTTGAATTAATATTTGGCGCGAATTTACGCCGTTTAATCGAAGGAAATGTACACACACGAAAGTGGGACGGATTTCACTGTGTCCTCCGACAGGCAAAGGAGAACCTATTTCTTCTCGCGTCTCGCCATCGGCTCTCATTTTCAGTCGATGATAATTTAACGTTTTAACGCTTAAAATAAGCATTATTTTGCAAGAAAGTTTCACAAAGCTGTGGAAAAGTGCATCAGAAAGAAGACAGTGATGCATTAGGTCACTTACCTCAGGTGAATGTGTTTAAATTCGCGCAGTGAAATATGTGCTCGGCTTCTCTGGCAGTGTCAGTATTTACTATCTCTCACACAATGGGAGCGGGGCGGCCAGAGCCAAAATGGCCGCGGCGTCAATCATTTTCTCCCAGAATGCACTTCAATAAAATAGTAAACACGAAATTGCCACAATTTACAGTGCCATATTCATTAAGGTTTGTGCTACTGTGCGTAGTATTTTTGCCAGATGTAAAGAGAAATCTATTACCGTATTTTAAAGGTTTTTTGTTAGCGAAGAGAGGTCATTGGGTTTAGAGACAGGATGATGAATTCAGCCAATGTTGTTTATGTTATGTATGTTTATGTAAAGCTAAATGACCACATATTATTGGATAACTCATACTGATGAATCTTTGGCTTCTGTTTGGTAAATGATTCATTTATTCGTTTATTTTATAAATCCTTAATGTAGGCCACTGTTAAATGCAACTCTATACCCATAAATATATCCACATTTCTCGTTTTGTGTTGTTCACTTTGATTAGCGGAAAGGTAGTTTAAAATTTCATATTCCCCCATATTTAAAGTATTTTTAAAGACATTAACTGTTTTCTACATAAAGTTGACTTAACCCCATGTATGCATCATATTAAATATAATATCTTGTTTTATGATATTACATTACATTACATGTACATGACATTATATTATTATTCCTGGTTGACATTTGAAATCATCCCTTGGCCAAAATTAATTTTAACCAAAGGCTACAATTTGTCTCACACTGTTATGATTATGGCTTTACTGACATTTTAGGAAGGGTGTGTCATTTTCTAGTCACTGAAAACACATTCAGTATATTTATAGATGTGCTGTGTCATAGTTACATATGTGGAACAGTGCTCAGAATTCAGTTTTTAATTTAGACCACTGAAATAAACTATGTAGCCCCAAACCCACTTCAGACTCATGATTCATCAATTTCACACAAACATGAACATTTTAATTTTAACATGAGGATTTTAATTTGGCACCCTGATAAAGGCCCATTAAAGCTGATAAGATTTGGTGTTTATAATTTGTAATATGTCCTGAAAATAGACATTTTATAAATTAAATGTTTAATGCCTGGATGTTGGTTTTTAAAATCTATTGTTGTCATTTGTACCCCTTCAAAAGCACCAATTTTATGATTACCAGACAAGCTCTTGGTTCATTATTTTTAGACAAGAGTAGAAATATAGATTTGGATTTATGTTCAGATGTCCATACTGTGAACATGTAACTACAATTTTTTAAACCAGTTACAGGTCGCTATGAGTGTGAGTGCTGATATCCACTTTATCTACTTCCTCTTAGTATTGTGAAATTAATTACAAGACATTTCCTTCTGGTATGCTTCATGCATACTGGCTCAGACAGAATACAGATGGTAATACAGCTGAGGCAGTAATTTTATTGCAGTATTTAACATTATACTTCCGTGTAAGCTTCTCTCGGGAATACGGAGCTTTTTAATGTTACTTCCTTGTGCTATCTGCAATAACATTTTCAAACAACAGAGGGCACTTTCCTCCTGACAAAATCGACAAGGCTGTTAACTGCAAACTTAAGGTCAGTTAACTAATGGACACATTCAAACCAGTCATCACTAACAAATGCAGTTTCATTTATGAAATTTATTTAAGCAATATGTCTCCTCTATGGTAGGTTATAAACAGATAAACACATGTTTTCATGGCAGGATGTTTTTTTATTTTAAAATGGCCCAACATTACCCAAACAGATGTTAAAATGTTTGATTAGCATCGTTTTTTTAAAGAAACCTTGAAGATATTGACCTTGGTGTTTTCATGGCCCTGTTAATGTGAAATTGTAATTTATTATAAATATATTTTAAAACGTACATATATATGAAATTATTCTATAAAACATACAGCTAGCCTTTATAAACATACTGACTGACTGATTTTAACAGTCTTTATATGCGCCACAAGATTGATGTAATATTTGTAGATTTCATTTACAAATGATGCAAATAACAGCCCTGCCTCATCCTCCACCCACACTCATCGCCTGTGTGTTCTGAAAGGTCAGCCAGGTACCTCGGCAAAGTGAGACTCAGTGTGAGAACTGTTACTGCCGTGTCCTCACCTCCACATGGAACATTGTCTCCACACCTTCTGAGCCAGTTTCTTTAAAAACTGATGCTGTGGGCTTTTAATAAGCATTTTTAAAGATTTTGACATGTTTTCCAAAACAGCACCTAGTCACATTCACAAACCCACATCCGAATATGACTTACTTCCTTATATAGAAGGTGAAAGTATTCACAATGAGTGGGATGTCCAGATCTCTAACATTTATGAAATAGGAGACTAGAAATACCCAGATGGCCTTTCACAAGAGGAAGTGATACAGGTACCAAGAAAGTAATTCCTCGTGGTCAAATTGTACTTGTATAAAACACATGAGTAATTATTTTTGTGGTTGATAGTATGGCATTAATGAAAGAGCATTTGTTTAAGAGGGGAATACAAACACATCCAGCGAATGTCCAAAATCTTTTCATACTGCACACATATGTACAACAAAAAAGCAAACTGTTTACAAGTACTATATTAAAAACAAATAGCCAATCGCAATGTTCTGATGATGACTTTAACAACTTCCAAAATTAAAACAGAAAAAATCATTATTTTAGTTCATACTGTGATTTTTTAACAGATGCATAATTTAATAAAAGATTTATCTTTGTCTTAGCTGACATTTTCATGTCCCTGGCAGCTATGTAATTACATAACTTTCATTCAATATGTAACTGCTGCAGTGCATGTTAATGTGGAGTTTGTATTTTACACTAAACACAATTAATTATGTTAAAAAATGACATGGTCGTTGAGTGTCAGGCACAGATGACCAGCCAATACATTATTTTATGCATGCATGAGTTCAAACTCATTCCTCTTTAAAATGATGGTGCTAGCAGAAGGGAAAGGATCAAAACCACTTACATAGAAGCTGAAGATGTGATGCCAAGAGATCTTGTTCCTTATGCCCCTAAGCGAAACACTTTGCTTAAAGTCGAAGGGACCTCCCCTTTAATTAGTGAACTGTAAGTAGTTTTGGATTAAAAGCCTCTGCTAAATGGCAAAGGAAACCCCCCAGCAGCATTCATGTTTGTTTCTATTTTGACTAAAGCACTCATATTTTAAAGACACAAAGCTTTGTTCTTAGTTCTTAGAGTCTTAGAACCCTGGGTTCCCAAAGGATTACATTACATTACACTTACGTGTTTGGAAAACGCTTCTATCCAAAGTGACTTACAGTGCATTTAAGCTATAGATTTGATCACTATGTGTGTTCCCTTGGGAATCGAACCCATGCCCCTTTTGCACTGCTAAAGCAATGCTCTAACAGTTGACCACAAGAACAAAGGATGTCGTTTATGTACTTACAACAACCTCAAAAATAATTTACTCAGGTGTTGTTAAACAAGTAGAATTTAACTTAAATTACAGGCAGGTGTATGATGACAAATCGAAGCATTCAGTTTGTTGTGGTACGTCAAGCATTCACATACAGCTTCAATGTTTGAAGTCTATGTTAAGTCTGTATGTTAGAAAAATATTAATTATACTGTTTACTGTAAAGCATTTGTTCCACTGCAGTGCTAAACTCAGCACTTTCTATATTACTATTCTATATAGACTGACTATGAGGCTTACAGTTTATACATGTAAAACAGTCTGCAGGCTTTGACATTCTCTGATAATATGCATGTTTATGAAAAATACACATTTATGTTATTTTTATGCATATAACATTTATCTCCAAAGTTAAATTGGAATGTGAAACAATGGCATGCAATGAATATGAATGAAATCTCAATAATACTAATATTCTCTGGTTACGCACACATACAAAATAAACACAGTTAGATTATTTAATTTACTAGGTGCTTTTAAGGCAGGACATTTAAAGTTAAATTATCACTGTCATTCTCCCTCACAGACATACCCATAATGAAAGCTATAAAATATGGAAAAAAATCTCTCCCTTTCAGCCTTCTTCACATGAGCCCACTGCTGCCTAACCCCATTTCTGTGAATGGCCTGATTTGGTACCCCTGCAGAGTAAAGTGGCTCTATATAACTTCACATTACTGTAACCATTGGTGCAGGCTATAGGTGAATGTCATTTGCAGTAACCATTAAAGTAAATGCGGAGGTGAGTGGTTTATGGATCAGCAATCGCTAACTCAGCATGCAACCCAATTGATCCCCTTTTAGCTTGTGTGATCCTCCGAAAATCTCTTTACACAAAGAAAATCTCTGTCATTTAATTAAAACAATAGCCACAGCCTAAACAGATGCCAGTCAATCCTTATCCTGTTTGCAACATGGAAAAAAATTCCATGATCTGAGATAAAAGAATACAGATCTCTTTATTTCTTTTTCAAGTCAATATCCCATGCATGCATTTCAAATCATTTATATCTGTGATACATTATCTTGATTAAACCAACATTCTCATATTGTTTAAAGCATGCCAACACACTAGTTTTTCAGTGACAGTGACCAGCCTTTTTAATGCTTTATGTGCACCAAATGTTAAGGCAGAAAATATTCTCATCGCACTTGTTTTGAAATCGTCAGGAAATAGATTTGTGTGTGTCTACCATCACTGATGTAAAGAGGTAATGTTGTTTTTAAAGGACTGGGTGAGTGGTTTGCTGCAACATTTCGGGCATTTCCAGGAGGCAATTTGGAGCATCCCTGAAAATTCCCAGTAGATGAGCAGCCTCGATGTTTATATATGTACTGAGGTGACCTAAAAATGGAAAGAACACAGTGTAGCCTCTGTGATTTTGAGTGTTGAATAGTGATGATAAGCTGCACAACAAGTTTTGATGTTTTATCATAGTATTTATATGTACAGTGTGCAGAGCTAAAGCATGATTGTGTAAGATCCATTAATTGTGCCAGACTGGGTGGTGTGATGGGCTCAGGGCTGGTCATCTGAAGGTTGTTGGTTCAAACCCTGTAAGTACAATTAGCATTGTGCCCTCGAATGAGACTTTGAAGACATAGAGGTCCCATTAGTCATTTGTGAATGTCATTCTTTTTGTATTGCTGATGAATTGGCATGTTTGTATGAGGAGACGATCCACACGGAAAACCCCCATGTTCATCCATGTTTATGTAATTCGATTGTCTGTGTGTGTGTAAAAGAGAAATAGCTCTAGGTTACAGACACCTGTATCTCTTCCCTTCAAGCCTATACATATATCAAAACTGTGCACCCAAAATCCCCAAACTATGCCTTACTACAATCTTCTCAGCTGCTAACAGCAGTCCTCACAGTTTGGCCCTGCAGAACTAACTGCCCTCCTTCATTGTTTACACTCAGTGTATTATACGAGCAAAAACACCTGATATAATCAAAGTCAGTGTGTCCTTACCCATAATGCTCTCTTTGATAATGACATTGTTGCTCTGTGATTAACTATTTCATTTTAGAGTTACTTCAGCAGTGACAGTGCAAGTAAGGTTAATGACTGCTTAGTTTTGAGGAGAGTGAACTTCTTTCCATCTACAGTACAACACGAATATAATTATACACAGTGTTACCATGAGTGTATAAATAGTGTGCTGTGGCTTTTTATTTTAATTTTAAACATTTATTTAAACTGTGATTTAAGTAGATGCTTTATTTAAATATTCATTAAGCCCTGAAACATCTTCTGAATGTCTTATTCCCTTATTATGTCCCCTATTCTCTGTCTTTACACCCCCAGCCCTAGTCACATGACGAAAGTGAAGTGAGGAAACGTGTGGGGGTGGGGGGATCTACACGAAATATTAATCAAATAAATGCAGCACTCAGAAACGATAGACAGCTAGAGGAATGAGAAAAGAGAGAGAGAGCGAGAGAGAGAGTGAGAGAGAGAGGACAAAATGAACTGAATGAAATATACGAGTGCTAGGAAGGATGCAGAACACAAGAAGAATAGGTTCGATACTGAGCGAACCATAAACAGGAGAAAGCCAGTTAGGGAGAAATGAGGAAAGCAGTGTAGAATCTCAATTCCTTGATAATCCTCTTGACACCAACACAAGCTGAGAAATAAAGCTCATTTCTCAATTTCTCACAAGAAATTTGAGTTACAATGCAGGTGTTACTGAGTGACAACCAATCTGATCTCCATCATCACTAATTCAATCATTGTCTGTATATACAGACAGTGTTTTATGTATTAACAGGAGTGCACAAGGTACAACGGTTGCGCTCCTGCGGTGCGTATCCTGAAGTGAAATAGTCAGCACGTTAAAGAGGAGGAAGAAAAAGAGAGAGAGAGAATCATATAGAAAGAGAGAAAAGAGGGGGGAGCAGGTCTGGTATGGAGGAAGGGTGGCATGCTTACAGCATGTGAGAGAGAGATAGAGAGAGAGAGAGAGAGAAAGAGGAGGAGCAGAGGAAAAGGTATCATCATCAGCAGCAGCAGTGCAGCACAACAGACGAATGCAACGGGGGAAGGTGTAGAGAGAGAGAAAGAGAGACAGAGAGAGAGTGATAGAGACGGAAGAAGAGGTTGAGGCTTGGCGAGGATTGAGCCCTTCGCCGCAGACATGACCACAGGCTCTTCATTTAGCTGGACGTAACCTTGAAGATCCTCGTCTGCTGCTGTTGCTGCTGCCGTCGTCGCCGCCACACACTGGAGCAAAACTGAGCGTGTGAACCGAACTGTGTGTGTGTGAGGAAGCGCTCAGGCATTGCTATGAGATTTAGAGAGCATCATCTGTTACTGCATTTCATGTTTACACGTGTTCCGTTTGTGCCTGGCTCAACTAATGGGAAAAGAGAACCATCAAGTGTGTGAGAAAAGGTGAGCTTGTATTGGAGTGTGTGTGTGAGTGTGTTGAGTAAAGGTAGAAAAGGTCAGATAGCTGTAGTGTGTGCGTGTGTGTGTTTGTGTAGGTGTTTAGGTTGTGAGAGAAACAGAGTAAAACGCAAGAGCAGGTAAAGCATTCTTAACTCAGAAAGAGAGAGAGAGTGAGACAGAGAGAGAGATTTAAGAAAGATAAAATAGCGAAGGTAGTTGGGAGAGAAGAGGAACGAGAAGATACAGGCAGTGTGTGTTGTGTGTGTGCTTGTGTGAGACAGAGAGATGCAGTATGGTTGAAGTCTCTGTGCTTCAGCATCATCAGATTTTCTGCTGCAGATGCTACAGTAGCTCATCTCTGCACTAGAGCGCTACCCTGACACACACACATAAACGTGCATAGAAAGACACACACAGCTGCGGTTTTGGGGAGGAGCCAAAGAATCCGATCAAAGGTCAAGAGAGGGACGCTGGAAGAGTTGCCGAGGGTAGAGGTCAAGACACCTCCGGTTGAAGGTCATAAGAAGCACGGTTCCCATAAGGAAGGCAGAATGGGCGAGTGGACTATATTGGAGAGGCTGCTGGAGGCTGCGGTACAGCAGCACTCTACTATGATCGGCAGGTTAGAGCTACAGTACAGCACACATACACACCTCACCTACACACATATATGTAACACAAATACACATATACCTCACACACACTTCACTTACACATATATAACTCACATACGCACTTCACATACACACATATATGCGAATCACATACACATATACCTCACAAACACTTCACATACACATATAACCCACATACACACCTCACATCCCCATATATACCCCACATACACCTTACATACACCTATGTTTCTCACATCAAATTCCATGTCTTTGTTGTGTGTGGTGAATGTGCAATAAAAGTACCACAGAAAAATAAAGCTTTATTTATTCAAAGGTAATCTGATTCCTTTCAAGAAGTTTTGGGTCACTGATAGAAATGTGAGCATTGGCTTTAACAGACAGCAGCCTGCATGCACAGTGTACTCACTCTTTCTCTTTGATGCTGAGTTAAGAGTCAATAATCAATAGTCTGCATTATGGACTTTAAAGCCTCAGACCCTGGGCTGCTATTAATACAGTCATTATGAATATGGTTGCTGTTACTGAATGGTTGATGTAATGAATATTGACAAAGTCAGTGAGTTATGTTATGCTCCCATCAACACACAAACACCCACATCCACACTGTAGAGTGTGTCATGAAGTGTGTGTGTGTGTATATGTGTGTGTGTCAGATTTGAGTAAGCACTACTCTCTGCTGTGCTTATTAACTTTAACAGCAGGTAGCTCCACATCAAGGTCATGTCCTTCTGTCTGTGAGAGATTGTTTTTGTGTGGCACAGAGAGCATGCAAAGGCGTGTACAGGACAATCTGCCATATGAGAAATAAATACGCTTCTACAGAGAGATGATATGACTGCATAATGGCTGTAAGAATTTTTGGCTCTCAGATCTCTTTAAAGCGTTTTCATCTAACGAACCTCAAACCTGTTAAAGAAAATCGTTTTCTTTTCAGTTGATTAGACTTCAGTCGACTCCCTTAACCGGCAGTCAATCACATTGGCTCTTTAATCGATCGCAAAACATCTTGCATACTCAGAAGCAGACGTGACATGATTCAATTAATATTTAATCTGGGGTTGTATCAGGTTAACTAATTGTGTTTCGTGCATTTTGTAATATTACCTGCATCACACACGTTTGTATCTTGGTGTAGACTTTACATTGACTTCTATTGTTTTCATTAATGGTATTTTAATATGCAGATACATTTTTAACCCCTACCTGTAGAGGTAGCTCTCACATAAAACGTTTTGCAAATTTACAAATTGAATTTATAGATTGAGTTTTCAATTTATGACATTTTTGTGCTTTTGTAGTTTAGAAACAACTTAATTTTCCTTTATTTTTCAATGTGTCAATTCAAAGACACCAAAAAAAGTTACTGTAATAAGAATAAATAATGAAAGTAAATCATGTTTAATCTGGGATTTCCAGTTCCCAGCATGCTTTGCATGGGGCTAAATAATGACAGTAAATGTCAAAATAAAGTGTTATTTTATGCATTTTAATCAGGATGAGATATTTTAATAATATTTTATATTATTGTTTTAATGGTATTTAAAAGCATTACCAGTGTGCTAAAGAACAGAGCATTTAGTCTTATGGACCATCTCATGGAACAGTATTTTGATCAGAAAGCATTATGCTTTGATCAGTAGGTGTTATGCTGATACTGCCAGTTCTGTGAGCAGCTGTTTCTACATGACAACACTCAGCATTGTTTAAAAAATAAATATATAATTTTGTGAGACCAGCATTAAAAAAATTGACAAATCACGTAAACTTAAATACACTATATTTAAATAGTGTAGTCTAAACCACCAATCTGTGCTGACCCGACTAAAAATATTAATTAGAGTAAAATTAGGTTGTGTGTAAAATCTTTCTTTAGTTAAATCAAGTAAAGGTAATAAATTCATTTTTGAGTGTACCCAGTGAGAGATTTTGACAGATACAGCTTACTTTGTGGAACAAATTTTAAACATTACCTGTTTGGTCAAGTAGGTTATATTTTTTAAAAGCTTAAGCTGTTTTGGAATTTGCATGGCACATCATTTTTTGGTTTATGTATGTGTCTCCGTATCCGTGTGAGCGTGTGAGCTAATCAGCAGGTTTCTCTCTCTGTTCCTTTGAGGTCTGATCAAGCACTTGAGGCCGGAATCACAGCAACAGAATGAATAAATGAATGAAACAGATGAACAAAGCATCTGCTATCATTCATCAGCTGCTCCCTCAGAACACATATTTTAGCTTCAATCTTTATTAGCATTGACACACACACACACACTGTTATTTTCTGTGTGAGTCTGAATTGTATTTAGACTAAATTGTGAATTGTAGAACTATTTGTCTATGTGTGCCTTCTCATTAGCTCTGTAGTGAAAGGATACCTATCCTTAAATATTTGGTACCGGCCCTGTGAAAATTACAGATGGCCCTGCTTCTACCAAACTGATGCCATAGCATAAAGACAAGCAAAACCCTTTACACAGATGGATATGTGTGTGCATGAAACTGATAGCTGTTTTAGTTTCAACCAGTCGATATTTTTTCCCTAGTAGTTTGGAGTAGTCACAACATTGTAATCTAATCCAGTTTCTGTCTGGACAGTGCAACATACGGGTCAGCAGAACACATACACTCTTATTCCATTCCATTACTGTAAAACTTTCTCTTACCCAGATTAAATATAGAATCGTCTGTCTTTCATAATCTCCTAAGCACGTGTGTGCACATCTTTTTTTTAATACAAAATGAGTGAAGTGAGAGTAGAGAGAGTATTGTACTTAAGACCAATAAATTCTTATTGCAGCCAATCAGAACTAGAGAAAGCAAATGAAAGAGAGAGAAAGACAGAGGGAAATTTAACATAGTAAGTAGTATGGAGGTTCAAATCCTAAACTTTCTGTAGGCACTTCTGTGACTGCCCTAGTGCTCCAGCTTTAATCATTAACTGAAAACTTTGGAAAACGTTTGGTATTTTTTTTAATTAACAAAAAAATCACAATTTAGTATGTTTTTTAAGCAAATTGGTTTATGAGGACACAGGAAGTGTCCCTATAAACCATGTTTACATTGTCATTATACACTTCATCATAAATCACATATTCGAACCCATTGCTTTTAGAAGTAGGCAGTCAGAGGAAAAAGTATACAAGACCAAGAGTGCGTATTAGGTGAACCTCAAGTGTGATACTCAAATGCATTTTTATATCTGTCTGTGTCCTCAATTTGTATGTCTTAGAAATGTTGAAATCATCTCAAAATGCAGGAAGTTTTGTGTGGGGGTTAGGTTCAAGGTATAGGACATACCCCTAATGCTGCATGAAACAATAGGTGTCATTGGAAAGTACGCATCATCAAAGAAACTCTGAAACTTAAACTTAAAAGACATCTAACACATATTAAGTGTTTTATGGGTCAGTTTGTGAGAGACATGGAGATACTGGGACACACAATACAGGTCAACTGTATATAACAGGATGAGATGGTTGACTATAAATACATTTTTGTTACTAAATGTTTTTGTGTGTAGTCGGATGAGTGTGTGTCTGAGTGAGTCCCAATTCTGTGGAGACTGATAAAGTAAAATCACTGAAAAGCTCTCAAAGTTTATTAATAATTTACAACTAGTAAAGAGGATGCAGTTTTAGTAAACTTTTCTTGTCCTTTCTGATTACATAAAAAAAACTTTGCATTCTTGTTTTATCCACTTTAACTTGTGGGACATGGTGTGTGTGTACATGCATGACAAAAGCTCAATTTTGATTCTATTTCAGGATGTCTGCGATTTCAAAAGGGTTTAAAAAGGGTTTTTCAGGGTTAGGTTGTAAGCCTTAACCTATAATTATTATTTTTATTACATGTTTTTTGTAAAACAGCGGAAGGCTATGGTGTGTCCTCATTTAGAGAGGCAAGTAAACGTGTTGTAAGTGTGCTTGGGAAAGCGGTAATATCAAAGGCTGATGTGTATTCCTTTGTCTTGTGTATTTGCATGGGAACATACAAGTGCGTCATTCGAGCATTGACACAAAAATAGACAAGAGTTACCATAATATGTTTAAGTGATTGTGTGTCTAACTTTGTGTGAAAAACAACAAATACACAGAAAACATGGCAGTCTTATTACCAAACATAAAGAGAATCAATGTACTGTAAACAGTTCCAGCTGCTTGCTCATATACAAACACACAGTTGAAGCCCCACCATCACCTACTCTCCATCCACTGTAAAATCCCTGCAGCAAAGTGACACTTCACACAATGTGTGAGATGTGTTTCTACACACACACAAATGCTGACATTGGATTCTATATAACAAGTCCTTTAGTGGTTTTCAAATATGTGCTGTGATTCTCAGTATTTGCTCCCAGTCCTCTGTTTCCATCTGTTTCTCAGTATTTCTCGATATGTCTTGCTGCTCCTCTGCTCTTCCTCTGCCCATCTGTCTGTGTCTTCATTCCTTTTTCATTTTCTCCTTCGTCACTCCGTCTGTCTCTGTCTTTCATTTCTCTTTTTCCTTCTATTTATATTTTTCTCTCTGCATCTCTTCCTATGTTACCTATTTCCTCCTTTACGGTATGTTTGTTCCTTTCTGTTTCCCTGGTATGTCCACCTTTTCTTGCTCTCTCTCTCTCTTCCATTTTATTCTCTGCTCTTTCCTCTCTTTCCCAATATTCTATCAATCACTCCCTCACACCCTCCTTATCTGTCTCTCTTTTTTCTGGTACAGTGGAGAGTGCTGAGTGGTTCACTACGTAGTTGCTATAGCAACAGCAGCAGGGATTGGGGGATGTTCTGTTAATTTAAAGACCACTAGCCATTCATACAATGCTAAAGATCTTATGTTAGTCATTTCACATTCTGTGCTATTACAAGTATCATATAAAGGTTACACTGTCTAGCATTTAAACTGAGATAAGTCACTTGCTGTTCGATTACAGTAAAGTGCTGTTGATTTTTATCAAGAGTTTTTACTGTCCTACTTAGTAAGCATGGCGCAAATGTTCACCAATGTTTATTAATTCAGAAACACAGTGCTAACTGTTAGCCTCACTCATTTACAGCAATAGCACTAATTATTCTTTTTTAGCACTGGACAAATGGCTTCTTTTTTTAGCTGCCTTGCTTCCAAAGGTTTCTTCTAAATGCAAGGAAAAGACTATGTATTAGGAAGCGATATGCAATGTATGTAATTGACGCAATGTAAAATTATGTTAGGGTAAAAACCGTCTGGGTTATCGTTGATTGTAATATAAAAATAAAAAAAGCTACTATATTTTTTTAATATTTTAAGTTATATATATATGTAATGCTAAGTACACAGAATATATAAGTGGCACTTCTGCAGAGATTAGCATTTCCTTGTTAATAGCAACTGATCTGATTGGTGGATCTCCTCTCAGGATAATAGACAGTGTAGTTCTTCACAGGGAATTTGGTTATTCAAAATTTATTTTTAATAACTCATCGTTTGTCTTGAAAGGTTGATCATAAAAATATATTTCCCCATCATAAAAATAATTTGAACTTTTTATGGAACTTTTTATTGTTGCACTTCTAGAGTTTAGTGTGAACTACCACACAGGTAAGTTCATGAGACTTAATAATGAGGCATGCCCACCACAATGCTAATACTGTATAAATAGCTGTTTTAATTGCGCAAATCCTTCTACTATCCCTCCACCAGCCGAACCCCTCTATTACTCTCTGTAATTAAAATATGTCCAGAAGGGGTAAATTGTGCTGGAACTTCTCCATTGTGGATAGAAAGCCAAACCTTTAAGCCTTAAGATGCCAACTTGTTAAATACATATGCACATTGCTGGACTGCAGTCTGTGTTTGGCAGTCTGTGCTTGGCAGTCAGTGCTTGGTTTCCTCTTGGCATTTCTAGCTTTGACTGTGTACCCAATAATATTGAATAAAGAAAAACACTATAGAATAATAGTATAGAAAAGAATAATCTACTCTTAAATATTATTTATTATTTATTTATTACACAACCAGGACTGGTTAAAGAACAGTTAAATTATGGTTTAATAACATGGACAACAGCATAAAAAACCTGGGGTAAATGTCTTGTGTCAACCACAAAGCAGAACTGCTCCAAAATACTAAAAATAAGCTATATTTCTGAGGGAATTATAAATAATGCTATATGAACAGAATCTAATATTTAATGAATTTAAGTTAAATACTGTTTAATAACAATACAATATAATAGACTAAAATTAAATAATATAGTAATAGCCCCAATGATTAAGGTATGGTCTTGATCTTATGACTCTTAATTAATCTTAACATTTGCTCACAGCTCATACAGTGGGTGGGTGTATGTGAGTGTGTGTCTATCTGTGTAAGCAAATGTATGTTCTCATGCATCAAGACCAGGCTGCGATGGATGACGTCATAGCTGGCTCAAGAGCAAGGTTATTACTGTGAGTGAAGGACAGTCTGAACACACGAGTGTGTGTAGGTGTGTGTGTGAGGAAGATTTGTGTCCTCAAACTGCATCTGGTAAGAAAGACTGCTGAAGAGCGACCATGTGTTGGTGAAACAAAAGGGAGGAGATGAGCCTGAGCTATACATAAAAGATTCAAGTCACAATTCTCATCATATCATCATTTGCGTCTGAATGGGGCTGAGTGGTATGAATACAGACCCTCAGCTCATTTTTTCACAATGTACAGATATAAGACCGAAAATAACACCTCAACACTGTTACATGATGCCCCAGTTATCGTTGTAAGGGAAAATGACCCTGCATACACTCACTTACATGAATAAACGTTAAGGTGTTCTTGAGTGGCCTACAAAGATATTTTGAAAACTAACTTAATTACCTCACTACATTGCAGTAAATCATTACAGCTGAAATGTGTGATTTCAACCCCACTAACGTCTCTCAGTGGAATTGCAAAAATAATGACTGTTTCCTAAACACTCCCCCATCTGCTATTGGTCAGAAAACAGATGCTAAACTCTACCGGTTGCACTTAGTGTTGCTTTGTGCAGCTAGTAGGTATTCTCCAACAAACACAGCAAGGTTTTGTGGGATAGATCCATGGTACTTTTCAGGGAAGTTGTCCTATGAATGACTTTTTATTGTCTATGCACATTAAGCTGGGATAGCAGAATGCATTTTAACAGTAAAAAAATCACACACTTCAGCTATATATTAGTAGCAGGTAATTTAGAAATGTTAAATGTCCTATTGCCTTCTTGTCTCCGTTTTAAGCAGTAATTATTTGCTTTTTCTTGTTTGATTTGCTGTTTTGTCTGTATATGTGAGATAGAGAGTCAGAAAAGCAATTAAATTTTGTGCTGTTCCTCAATCCTGCTCAAGATGAATCCTGAACTAATCCTGTATTTCTTCTCGCTTTTTCTTTTCCTGCTTCCCTCTGTCAATCCTATCTCTACCACTACCTTCTTCTATCCTGCTTTCTGTCTCTTATTTTCTGTCCCTCTAAGGATCCTGCTGACAGTGGTGGTGATATTCCGGATCCTGATCGTGGGTATAGTGGGAGAGAAGGTGTATGAAGATGAACAGATAATGTTTATTTGTAACACGTTGCAGCCGGGTTGCAACCAGGCCTGTTATGATAAAGCCTTTCCCATCTCCCATATCCGTTACTGGGTTTTCCAGATTATCTTGGTCTGCACACCCAGTCTCTGTTTTATTACTTACTCTGTGCACCAGTCGGCCAAGTACAAAGACCGCAGCTATTCCCTCCTGCACGGCCCCTACATTGATCACGGACATGGACCAAGCCGCAAGCTCCGAAACATCAACGGTATCCTAGTGCACCCGGAAAGCAAAGATGACCGTGATTGTTTGGATTTGAAAGATATTCCCAACATTCCGCAGGGGGTTACATACTCCAAAAGTGCCAAGATACGTCAACAGGAGGGCATTTCCCGTTTCTATGTCATACAGGTGGTGTTCCGGAATGTTTTGGAAATTGGTTTTCTTGCTGGCCAGTACTTCTTATATGGATTCAACGTTCCCGCCATGTTCGAATGTGACCGTTATCCCTGCGTGAAGGAGGTGGAATGCTATGTGTCACGTCCCACAGAGAAGACAGTTTTCCTTGTGTTCATGTTTGCGGTTAGTGGAATCTGCGTGGTGCTCAATTTGGCTGAGCTAAATCACCTGGGTTGGCGGAAGGTTAAAGTGGCAATCCGGGGTGTCCAGGCTCGCAGAAAGTCCATTTGTGAGATCAGGAAAAAGGATGTGTCCCACCTGTCCTCTGTGCCCAATTTGGGCCGCACCCAATCTAGCGAATCAGCTTATGTCTGACAGCGAATAGGGGAGGGGCTTAGACGAGGTTGGGAGTGGCTAATGAGGCAACGGCCACGCCCTGTGCTGCAGACATGACACTGCTGACTTTATGCATAGTTCAGACAGGGCAAACAAGGGATAGGGTGAAAAGAAAAAGAAAACGAGTGAGGGAGGGCTTTAGTCGAATGCGGTAAAAAATGTTCAGATTTGGTATTCAAAACTTTGTGGAGTTTAAAGCGCCACTCTTTCAAACTAGACTTTAATTATGTGGGAGCTACTCTGTACAAAAAGGCATCCAAGAACCCCCAAAACAATCTTAGTAGTCTTTCAACATGAAGAAAATTAAATTAAATAAAATTAAGTTGCTTGTTGTCTAAAGAGAAACAGAGAAAATCAAGGGATTTTACAGAAAATAGGAAGAGAGAAAAGATTACTCAGCAAATGACTCCAAAAAGCACTCCAAGAAGTCTTCTTCAGAGTCAATGTTGAGACATCCCTCACTTTCTGAAGAGCCGGAATAAGACATTTAAAACTGTAAAGTTAAAAACTCAGCACAGACTCCTCTATGCCTCTCCCCCGCTTGCTTTCTTTCATTTCATCTCTCTTTCCTCTGTCTCCGTCTCTTTCTGCATAGTTTTATAGAAATACTGTAGGTATTATGTATTAAAGGCAAGGAGAGAACATGAACATTGATCTTCTGATAAGCCCCCCACGTATGCTGGAGGGCTATAAGTGACTCACATAAAAATCAACATTGACTTTATTGTTCCCGCAACAGTCCCCTGTTCAAATCCCCCACAATCCCCTGCTGTATCACCGTCTGAAGCACTGCTGTACATATCTCAGAATATCAATACTGCAATGTACATGTATTTCACACACTAAAGTAAAGCTTTTGCCATTATTTAAAAAAAAATTACACATCATTGCCAAAAAGATGAACAAAAAGAAAGAAAAAACTAAATGTCATAATAATTGTGTTGTTTATTTGCATTTGCTCTGTAATGGACAAGAAAAATAGTCATTTTATACTATGGACATTTCCAGATAAAGGCATGTTATGATGCATCATTAGAATGGCTAGATAGCATTGCGAGCTGTGTAGAAAAAGATGTTTTTTTTGCACCCAGTATTTTGGAGGTGTATTCTGAAGCATGCAGGCAGGCAGGAGTTCTATAGCTCTATTGGAATGGCAGAGAGAGTCTACACTGATTGAGGCTCCAGCAATAATATATATAAATCTATCAAATATTATAATATATAAATACATTTATGTCATAAAATAAACAAATAAACTACTAAAGAAAATAAATATAGTGGCTATCATTTTTTCAGTTGTGTGAGTGTGTTTGGTTGTGTGTGTATGAATGTGCTTGTGTTGCCATCCAGGTGGGTCTGTTGCTTAATGCTGAATCATTTTAAGGGAGGAAGCATGTGAGAGCACAAATCACAGACATTCAAAACCCAATACACTGCACTGAATCTTTTCCATTGATGTTCATGAGGAGCGTGGGTGTGTATTTTACCTTAACCTAGTTGGAAAAGCTTTCACACACTAAATAGGTTGTCAGTGTGAGCCATGTGCTTCGCCATTGTCCTCCATGAAACATCAGTAGTAAAGACAGATGCTGCTAAATTAAGAAAGGAAATTAGTGTAGATAAGACAGCATAATAGTTTCTAATTAATGTGAAATGACTCAGAGCTGTTACACAAGTTAAATAGCACCTATAGTTATAGCCGGTGGCGTCTCCCTTTATATGGACAACAAATGACTCTGCACTGCTTTATATTCATGATTTGTGCTGAATATTTATATGATTGTACAAATGTCTTTATTTAGTTATTATGTAGTTATTATGTACTTTATGTAGTTATTGCAATTGAAAATTTCATTTTTCAGCTAAAGACCTAATGAAAACAATTTTAAGTGATATTTTGTACGACCTCTGTTACGTTTTGTTGAAGACAGATAGCTCATAATAAAAACTATTTTAACAAGGGGTAACAAAACATGACAGAATTCAAAGACCCATAAGTGGAAAAACAAACACAAACCAAACTAAAATGCATAATACATGACTTAAATTATCTTGACAGTAATACCACGAGACAGCGTTGACAGGCAACAACAAGTCAGCACACACGAAAGGAATAAATAGGACAGAACTGAACAGGGTTAGAAAGGCAGGCAGGCAGGTGGAGAGCATGAACCAATTAGGGATGATTAACCAGGAAACAAGGGGGTGGGTTAAAGACGCAAGACAGGAGAGTACATGGCATACAAAACACAACGACCATGATGTTCTCCACAAGAACACAAGATCCAGAGCATGAGTTCAGATCCTGACACCAAGACCCAAGACTAGGACAGGGCGTTAGGGTCCAGACATCAACTTCTACATGTTATAGAAGTTCATTCTGTGAGATCAAATAAAATTACTTACTTATAGATGGCAAATATACACCTTTAAACTTTAATCACAGTACAGTACAATACAATGAAACATTACAAAACCACAGTATCATAAATGTATATATTATAAATGAATTAAGCTAATACAATATATTATATTTTTATATTTATACTTACAATATTATATACTTTAACTGCAACAGTACTTTAATATATTAATGTTCATATGGAAGAAAGACAAAGCAACATACGGCTAAGGGAAAGTGTAATAAATAAATAAAAGATTGGCAAGAATCACTTTTATATCACTTACATGAATAATAAAGCAAGCTGGTAAAACATGGCTTTTTAAAAGACAAAATCACATCATCACTCTCTCTTTCCTGTCTCTTATCAGCCAGCACACTTAGAAGGTCCTTAAGGACCTCCACCATAAAGCTTAAGGATTACATTATTAAATTACTTACACAATAACACATAATACACAGATTAAATCACTACATTCAACCCTCTCTCTCACACACACACATACACACACATTTTCTTCATTATGACGAATTTCAATTGATCTTCTATTCTTTTTATGCTATTGATATTTTCTCTTCCCAAGGGTTTTTAACCAGGGGTTTGTGGATTAAATTTTGTCTGGCTGGGGGCTCCCTAAATCTTTAGTGATAACAAGACTCTGCACAACAAAAATGTTTGCACGCTCACAATTTGCATTTTATGATTTAATGAAGACATTTTTTAGCATGTTTTTTATCTGTTTTTAACATTACAAGTGTGTTAAACACTCCCCATGTAAACACCTGTGATTGTGATACTGGCAATAGTGGCCTGGCCAGGAAAGTAAACAAGCTCTTAAGTACTTAAAACACATCCAAAATCAAGTATGTGGTCAACGAGAAATCCTTTTATAGAAATTGTTTTGTTCTTAGTCATTTCAAGCTGTGTTCAGTTTAATACCTGTCACAAATTCACTTTGCACTTTATTAAAACTTGTAAAAATGCATTTAGAAACTGCTGTCAACACTGACACACAGTTCACAGTTCATTTATTATGTGCTGATCCAGGCACCTGCTAAATGTATGCTGTGCTAGGGAACATTTGAGGTTTCAATACCAAATACATCTATTATTTACACTACAGTGATACTGCAATCACACCCTCCTGTACACAACAAATGACTCAGCATATAAATTTAACTCATACAGAGAGAGAGCAAGAGAGAGATTTTATATATGTAATTGGGAAACAATATGTACCATGACAGTGGAGTAAAGTAGTACCTTGTGTATTGGGCTACAAACTAAATCAAAATAATATATCAATAATCAAAACATGCCTCTCTGACCTTTGACCCTGCCGACATTTAACAGTGAAGAAAAATCTATTTTGGCCACTAACAGTAAAGCAGTAAAGCAACAGAAGGCAGGAAAACTGGAATTTAAAAACTGAATTTGAAAACTGATGTTTTAATAGACATCATATTTAATGAATCAGTGTAACAAACACGTGCAAACCAAGAAAGCTGGAATCACCTATCAAAAGCATGAATATTTTTAAACTGAACGTAGTCCACACACACTTACAGAATGTAGTCTTCCCTAAAATTAGATACAAAATACCTCTGAAAGAACAAATGCTAAAGATCAAAAGGAATTTCTTTCCAAGTGATCTGAGGAAAGGAGATAATCTGCCTCATAGCAGAGGATAGAAGGGGAGGGGAATACTCAGAGAGGAAGACAGAGAGCAAGAGAGAGAGAGAGAGAGAGAGAGAGAGAGAGAGAGAGAAAGAAAGAAAGAAAGAAAGAAAGAAAGTGAGAAAGAGAGAAGAAACAAAGGCGAATCAGAAGAAATCACATCAGTGGAGGCGAGCAGACCTCACTGCTCACAGCTAATCTGGTATGCTTCAACTACCAGACAAAACGCACAGTCATGCCTACACAAAAGTACTGTCACTTAATACACTTGTCACTTCTGCTGTACAAGGTTTATTCTACACCATTCTGAATTATAGGGGTACATTTTTTAATCAGAGGCATTTTCGTCTTTTTATTATGCTGAAAAAGCCCTACAACAAAAACTGATAATTGTATTAATCAACCTTTTAGTGGATTGTGGTATAATGTGTGACAGTGTGTATTTTTTAACCGTGAATATTATTATTATTTCTATAGCACCTTTCCAAAATTCAAGGTTACTTTACAAAGATAGATTAGAGGGACAAAACCAAATAAACATCCATAACAAGGCACAATGAACAAACCAAGAGTCACTTTCAGAGTTAGATTAGAGATACAAACAAAGAAGAATACAAACAAGATTAATACAAACAAATAGTGGAATACAAACACATAACATCCATAACAGGGTACAATTTACAGACCGAGGGTTAGTAGTGATGGTAATGACATTTGCCAATGTTTTGAGAAAAAAATGGATATGACTAAAACTAACAAGTTAGTGATCTTGATTTCAAGTTTAGAAAACAAATTGAGTAAATACTATCAAATCATTACCAGTAAAGATGGTAGAGCAGTGGAAACAGATGTTATAGAACATAAGCCCTGACATAAGCCTTGAGCTGGTATGCACTTTAAATGTACTTTACATGAGTCATGAGGAAGATAAATAGAGAGCGACAGAGAACAAGAGCCAGAGATGACGGAGATGAGAGAGAAGACGAATGGAATGATCATAAAGATGTTCAGATCATCACACAAACACACACATACACACACACCACATCTATGTTGTTTATCATTATTTCATATGTGTAAGTCATCCCATTTTACAGACAGTGAATCTTTATTCTAAAATGTGCAGTGTTTCATATCAGTTTTATAAATTCCCCCTGAATGTCCATCATCCCCAAAAGCAATCTACAAACATTAACATTCAACCCTTTCTCTCTACATGTGAGGCAGTGGACTACAAAGCAGCTTTGCTGTTCAATGCTGGATTGATTTATCAATAGTGCAGAATAACATGCACATGGATGGGCCATTTAGATGGCAGGTTTGTTTGCACGCCAACATAAACAGAAATTTACCCTCAAGGTCACCACAAAAACACGCATAGAGAGTTGCTAACATGTGAGTCAGTTTTGTGAGCTGTGATGTGATTGGCCAGTTTGTTGAAGAGTGGAGCACTAGTGGACCCCAGTGTTTCATCATCTAAATAGGTCACCTCTATGTTCAGACGACCTTCTTTATTAATCAGCACAGAATCACAAAGAGAAATGTGTTAATCTTTCATTAATCTTCATTTAGCTTCTGTACAGGTCTAGATTGAAGAGTACATTACGTTTACATTTAGCAGACACTTTTATCCAAAGCGACTTACAAGGTGAGAAAAACAATAAAGAGTTATATAATAGGGAGGTAATAACATGAAATGTACTGCAGAAAGTTATAAAAGTTCAAACATGCTGTTCAAAGTTCCAAAGTTCCAACAATTGTTTGACATGATACCTACTGAGGGTAAGAAAAAAAGGGTTTGATGTTAACTTTTTGTAATAGGCAGAGCAGTTAACATATTCCTGTCAAAGTATTTATGTTTTAGAATGCCACTGAGGTAGAATTTCCTTACACTGTTTTAGGCAGATCACTTTCTAATAAGATTGCTGTCTACTAAAGTCTCTGGCAGAAATGAGAGTGTGTGTGTCATCAAAGTGGTGAAGCTGAATTGCCTTCAAATATGAGCTGCCTTCACAAGCTCAAGTCATTTGTTTTAATGGAGAAATGCATGTGTGTTTTGTCCACATATGTGTGTGTGTGTGTGTGTGTGTGTGTGTGTGTGTGTGTGAGAGGGGATCAAGGTAAGGTAGTGAGGACAAGATGGCTGGGTTTCTTCAAATTAGAAGGATAGGAGCAGTCAGGTTAAATTCAGCTAAAAACAGTTACATGTTTACAGTTCACCTTATCTCATGAAGAGAAATGTTGGATTCATCATCACTATCAGCTCATAATTATGCACATTTTCTAAATACAGGAACTTACACTTTAATTAAAAATACACTTTAATTGTTCTTACAAATCACTTTTTGAAAATGTGTCACTATATTTGTGAGGACACTTAAAAAATTGCCCCTCGCAAGGATAGCCTAACCTCTACACACAGACACATGCACACACACCAGGATAATGACAAAATGGTGATTGCCCTAAGCCTGTAAAGGTGGGTATTAATCACAGTGGAATTATGGGGTTTGGTTCAGAGCAGTGTATTCGGAGCTCACTGCAGTACTGTGACGAAATCTGACTGTGTGGGCTGAGCTGGTGTTCCTTTCCTGAACATTTACAATTGAATCCACTGTTTGAGGTCCAGAGGGTATTTTTATGCTGTGAAATTAACAAGAGGGCATTTCATGCAAATATTCTTTAAAAAACCAATCATAAAAACAACAAACCTCAGGCAGAGGCCTTTTGTGTAGTTTAAATACAACTCCCTAGTCACAGGATTAGTGACAGTTGCAGCATACACTAGCAGCATTTTTGCAAGTGTATTTTTCTTGTGATAGAATGTTAACTGTGTATAGCACAGTGCAGAATTCCGCAGTGCAGGTTTACAGTTAATACATCACTGAGAGTGGTACTGATATTAGGAGGTTCTTTAAAGTCTGAGTGTAAAGGGGTGTGTGCGTATGTGTGTGTGCGTGTGTGTGTTGAGGAATGACCAGAGAAAAGTGCAGTGGAAGCAGAACTCAGCTGCTGCAGCTCAGCACTACCCCCACCCCCCCTCAACTGCATGTCAAACCCCAACCCCACCCCTAGAGAGGGATTCTCCTTCAGCTCCATTCATCCATTTTAATAATCAATGTGCTTGTCCTGAGCAAATTTAAACAGTACGGAATAATACCTGGAGTGCCTTTCTTTCTCTCCTATATTTATAACACACAAAATAGACTTCCACAATCCAATGAGCTTCTGCATCATTTTCCTCCACACACACATTCATGAATAGGGATGCATACAGCATATAAATTAAAGATATCTGATCTTACACATATTCACACACTGATTCTGAGTAACACACATTAAGTATGCATACATATGGATGTTCTTTCATATATCTTGTTTTTCTCAGGAATACCTCATACAGCTGTACTGTGTACTGTGATCAATAAGGTGGTCTCTGTAAAGCTGCATAAATTAAGGGGAGCACTGATCTTTCTAATCGGTCTTGACAGAAGCAGCAAACATCCATCACAGTACAGACCACAGCACAAAGGACAGCACAGAAAACAGAGGAAAACACAGCTCAATGAGACCAGAGATCACAGGCAATTCACAGAGCAGTGGAAACACAGAAAAGCAAAGGGACATTGAGTATGAGATGTGAGGGCAAGCTGTATTCATATTTTATCTCACATTCTCTCTCCTTGAAGGAGAATGATGGGCATAGAATTGGCCTCTTATCAGAGGCATACAGGGTCTTTTCTGCTAAAAAACTGCAATGCAGATACACAGAGAAGAAGAGAAAGCTAGAGAGAGAGGAGAGGGAAACACTTTTTTAAACTCATATTGTCAGGGATCATTTATCATATACAGCAACCCCATAACACACCATACACCTAGTCACACACCCAGGTAAACATAATCGTTTATCTGTCACGGTGGTGGTGAGCTTCATGGAAGCATTTCTGCATTTTTACATTTTCTGTACATAAACACTGGGTGGTCCCTGCACTGCAGTCGATTTCAGGTTTTAAAACATACTATATACGATCACTTTCAAAAACATTATTTTTGTATCTCTAATGACTGTTCCTTAAGTCACTCAGTTTAGCTGCTCTGTCACACTGATTCACCCTTAACTCATTCTACAGTGGTACTTATGACTTTTAAGACATTAATTAACGCTTTAGAGAATTTCGTTAGTTCTCTTTAATAATACCAGAAGTTTATAAATAGAAGGCTTGAACAGTAACATCATCTCATTGGTAAGGATTATTTTCTTTGTTTACCGAGAAAAACACACAAATATGAAAATAAAATACACACTGCCACCTGGTGTCTGATATGATTTAAATGTCGTTAACTGCAAAGTAATAAACGGCCGTGGTAGTGCCACTCGGCCCAAATACAGAATTTGAAAGGGTAGTTTTATATAACTTATCACGCCCAAACTGCAGATTTAATCAAAATACAATAGCATATCAATTAAAATAGAATACAGATACAAAAGGCAAAGCTGTTTTTGTTTACCTTGTTTTTAACGACGCCTAATTCCTTGAAAATCCCCCGAGAAAACCCTAAATAATGGGTTGGAGTTCCCAAAGAATCTTTGTAACTAATGTAAATAACCATTTATTATAGGTGAACAGCGCGTGCGCGCAACCCGAGATAGACGCATGCGCAGTGCGTGTGCACTCCGTGGTGTCTAGTTACAAAAGTGGGTTTGGGAATTCCCCAGGAAAACACCTACGCAGCCGCACGGCCTTTTCTGGACAATCTGGCAACGGCAAGCCGCTCACACGTTGAGCGATTTGTAGTTTTATAATGCTTAAGACATGGAGAGAATCTGAAGCTTGTGCGACAGCGCTTGCCGCTGTTGTTCGGAAATTTATCCAGAAAAGGCATCTCTCGTTTCCCTAAAACATCAACACTGTCGGACCGAAATCGTCGTATCGTGTTGCCTAGTTTTGTGTTAGGAAAGGCAGCTTCTCTTGTTACAGCTGACCCTATAAGAACGGGCAATTTAGAAATAGATGGAGGGGACGCGAGATATTTACGATGACCCTCGGAAACAGAATGCACGGCCTGGACCGAGCTACATTATGGAGAAATGGGGAGCGATGGACGCTGTCCCGGAGGACCGGTGTGACAGCGGGCTAGACTCCTTAAGTGGTGTCGGGCTCGGGATTGATGGTGCGTACATTTCTTGCACCGAGGCCGAACAGACATGGGCACTTAATCGCTCTGTATTTGACATAGCTCCGCCAGAGGAGTCCGAAAACAAGAGCACCATGGATTGTGTGTCAGTTGTCAGGGGAGAGAGACTCGACTCTGCTATCGGGGACTCGATTAATGACGACGCGGTGGTGGGGTGTCTTTCCGACGGTATCGGTACAATGATTCTGAGCGAGCCTGCAAGCACAGACAGACTGGCGATATCAAACCCCGAGGTCGGTCAGCAGCAAAGGGAAGAGGTCATTAACATGCTACGTTTTCTTTCAGAGGATGGTGACACGTAAGTCCGTACACTTTATATTCAGAATATCTTTGTTTTTGTTGCAGTTTGAACCCTAAATGCAGAATGAAGCAAACCGATTGGAAGGCCACTGGATGACTGTTGTCCACGTGTTAAACTTTCCTCTTGCTTCTCAGGGTGCTACATTTGGCTCTGATTCATGAACAGTGGGCTGTTGTTCATTGCCTGCTTGAACAGATTTCCATGAACAATACCTGGACTCCTTACCTGGACATCCAAAATGACCTGGGCCAGGTAAATGACACCATTGTATGCATGTATGTGTGGGGGATTTTGTGTTACAAAAAATCAAACTGTCCTAAACTTTTCCACCCTCTGGGTAAATTTGTTTGCTCAGACCGCTCTACATTTAGCAGTCATCGTGGATAAAAGTGAATGTGTTCGCGCACTGTTGTACAATGGGGCTAATGCAGAGCTTCAAGAAAGAGGCGGTAACACTCCTTTACACCTGGCTGTAAGAGAGCATCGCATGGAGTGTGTAAGAGAGTTAACCAGCTGCTTACGGACCCCTCCAGAGCACCTAAGCATCACCAATTATGGAGGTATAAACTCAGTACAGCTTGTGTGTTTGTTTGTGTCAAACTGATATTTTTCCATCCCATTCTGTATATCTATCTATACGTGGCTCTCTTGGTTTGCTCTCATTTACTGTGCTTTGTCTTGAAGGTGTGAGTGCACTGCACATGGCCGTGCAGAGGGGCAATTGTAACATCATCAGAATGCTGCTGGAGGCAGGAGCAGATGCCAATCAGCGGGTGAGAGGCCATTTAAGATAAAACTAAAACATGATTTTATGACAGAAATACATTTTTCCTCTCAAGCTAAACATATTAAAGGCACAAGCTATTTCTGTGGAATGGCTCAGATAATGTCCCTATTACCTGACAATATAATAGAAATAGTCAAGTCAAGTCAACTTCATTTGTATAGCGCTTTTTACAAATTTTCATTGTTTCAAAGCAGCTGTACATGAATGATATATTCAAAGCAAAGTACACAGCACACACAAAAAGACACAGAAAAAAACAAAAGAGGAGAAACCCAGGAACAGATAGTATTGAAATATTATAAAATAATAAGGGCAGATCTAAAGCAGATGAAAGCAGCCTCCTGATGGGCAGTACAAGGGCAGAGGAGTTGCAGCCAACGGTGGCGAGAAAAAAACTCCAAAAGGAGAAAAAACCTCAAGAGAAACCAGGCCAAGCCAGGAGAACCAGTTCTCCTCTGGCAATACTGCTGCATCTCTACAAACTCGCCAGTGCTTGCACAACTAGACTAAGTGAGCAAAAGAAATATAAAAGAAATAAATAAATGAAGGTGATGCATTTAATATTATCCTTAATGTTAGTGTGGTAGTTTTAAAGTAGTTTGTGTTGTGCGATGGGGACATCAGATGGCCTCCTTTGTCTTTCAGCTTCACCATCTGGGATGGTTATGAACGGGAGGGCGGCACGTGATGATTCTTCTGGCGCTGGCATAAACTCTAGTTACCTCGGGATGAGTATCCCGAGGTAGGGGAGGAAGGCAGAAAAAACAAATTAGCGTAGCTGCTGTTCACTGTACTACATGAATGCTTCACTGAAAAAATGTGTTTTTAAACTAGATTTGAACTGGGAGACTGTGTTTGAACCCCAGACAGTGTCGGGAAGGCTATTTAGGTGCTACGTTTGAGAACGCTTTACCCCCTTTGGTGGATTTATTTATTTTGGGAACTATTAGAAGTCCGGAGTTTTGGGGTTTTTTGTAGCGCGATAGGAGCTCAGTTAAGTATGTAGGAGCTAAACCGTTTAAAGCTTTGTAAGTTATCAGCAGAACTTTAGAGTACATACGATACTTAATGGGTAGCCAGTGTAGAGATTTTAAAATAGGGGTTATGTGATCTATTCTCTAGATTTAGTAAGCACCCTGGCGGCTGTAGTCTATTCTGTAGTGATGATGCAGGACAACCACTGAGTAATGCATTACAGTAGTCATTGTAATTTGTAAATTGTTGGCATATTACCTTGTGCAAGAGTGAAAATCCCCTAAAAAAACTATTTTAGAAACTATTCATTTCTGACATTGGGATGATGTGCTGTTGCTCTGCTTTGAAGCTCTTGTTTACTCAATTTGCACAGGGAAACCTGTTTCCTCACTGCATATGACAGTAAATGCTTTGAATCTTGAATGGGTACAACAAAAGTGTCTCTTTTGTTGTACCCAACAAAAGAGGATTTGGAAGGGGAGCCCTGTCTGATTCATTGGTTAGGTCTGGCGTAAGTTCCAGAACCAACACTTTGAGAGGTTTGCTAGTGGTTAATCAATTATTTCTTTATGGTTATGTAGGATCTGGGGTCAGGTCGGTCTCCATTGCATTGGGCAGTGGAAGGTCAGAGATCAGAAGTAGTGGAGCTATTATTGAGTGCTGGTGCAGTGGTGAATCAGCGCTCCTATGCGGGCCACACCCCACTCTATTGTGCTGTTTACAGACCAAACAAAGAGGTGCATGCCCTGCTTAGTGCTAATGGAGCCACATATACACAGGACGATGAGGAAGAGGAGTACGTAGAGAGTGAGGAGGTTAGTGACACGCAGCACACATTAATTAACACAGCATGTGTAAAAGATTGTTTCTGTGTTAATTGTTTGTTTGTGTCTATCACAGGAGGAGTTTGATGATGTCATTATCAATGGACAGCGAGTTCTGTAGCAACTCTGCCATTAGACACTTTCAACTGAGCTGAGAGATTTTGGTGTGTGGTATGAGGGTACTGTGTACGAATGAGTGTAATTTGCTAATCAAGGTTACAGTATGATCCCAGAATGCTGGTTTATGTTAATGGAGCATCATGAAGGATGACTTTTAAAACTTTTTAAAATGGATAAAAATATACAAATGGAGGCAGCTCTTCATTTACTAAATCCTTCCATCTGGCTCATCTTGTTTACATCATATTTAACAACTAGACTCCCTACATACCAAAATACCTGGTACGGCACCTTACAGCATGTCTACATTGCAAGGCAGATGGTAATAATTCTTGCGTTTGTGTTGATTCTTGTGACAACGCTCTGGATTTTAGTGTTTTTTTATCTTTTAAAACTAAATTATTAGTGGGATTTAGCAGAAGAAATTCTGAAGAGAAACAAATGGGTTTTAATAAACTGATTCACTTGGTACTTCTCAAACAGCTATGGGTTGTGTTTTTTGTGTGAAATGTCACTGTTTCCATGGTGACATTCCCAGTCCTTTGTGTTGTCTACAGTGGATGTCTCTTTGTTTTTCTGGGGGTAAGGGGTGAATTTAGGATAGAAGTGGTGAATATATTGGATGGGGTGATGAACAGTTGGCCAGACAGAAATCAGGGTTTTTTTAATGTGCATCATGGTGAGATTCAATTATGTGTAATATTCAAAGCACTCACTGTAACCTCAATGGTACAGTTTTCTTATTGACAGCACTGAATTACACAAAACAAGAAGTCATCTTGAACTTTTGACGTGTTTTGAGAAACACGGGGTGTTTGTAGCCCAGATTTAACTTAAAGTTAATATAGATTTTTATATTGTTTGATGTGTACTGCATCTAACACATGCTTCAAATGATGTCATCAAACATGAAAACCATTTAATTATTTTTTTAAATTTCACTTGAACGGCCCCGATTTTAATTCTGTCTGACTGACTGTTTTGTTTTTAATCGTTTAAAAAAGTGAAGTATTAGCGTTTTGTTTTCATCTGTGGTGGCATTATGGTTGTGGACACTTACAGACACCTGTTTATGAGTCTGTTTAAGGTTTTTAGGTTTTTTTTGTGGGCGTGAGTGTAGAGGTGATGATGATTGCTGCCCTCTGTTGGTGATATTCTTTAGCTTTTAAAATGGTGTCAATATTGAGAGCTCCTGGGCTACTTACATTTGTCCTCTGTGAGATGACTGTTTACTGTTGACAGAATAATTGTACTCCTGTTTAAAATAAGGTTAATCACTTTGGTTTGACATTATTTGTTTGACCTTATTCTTCAGAAAACCAATTGACAGCAACAGGCAGATTTTAAAGGGAAGAAGAGAGGATGGAGTAATTCGTTTTGGAGGGATTAATGACAATGTTTTATTAAAAAGAGGTATACATGTCTTAAATTTAGCAATGTGCTGTTAATTTGGGATGATTGCTTTTAAATGTTTATGATTCCTGTATAAAGAAACAGACCGCAGAGGGATGGATCTTTCATCTGTACATATTTTGCTTTATTTTGGTGATGGGTCATCAATCTCTTAGAAATCATTTAAATGAACAATAAACAGACACATATAAATGGTGAGTCTGAATTCTTTTTTTTGTCCAGTATCGAAAGTTTCAGATCACAGAACGGATTATGTGTGACAAAGAGATTGCGCCAAATGGAATAGCCTACCTTGTGATATTTCCTTGTGGTAATTGATAAAATTGCTTGTGTTGTTGGATAAACATACAGCCTTCAATATAAGGCGATTACATTATATGTTTGATAAGTAATTATGACAAGCAAAATAGAGTCCATTCATGAAATGTTACTTAGACCTTTCCAAGCTTTTGTCAGATGAAATTATAAGAGTTCTGGGTTTGTTGTTTTTTCTCCAGCATGCACAGTCACTGATGATCACCAAAAACCCACATGATCACCAAAACCCAGCATACAGCGGTTTGGAGAACTTTGCCTGGAGGCACAGTTCTAAGAAATCGCTCTTTATTATGGTTACATTATTTTGCGCATGTTACTGTAATCCAAACAAAAAATAAAATCTTAAGTTAAAAAGAAGGTTGTTTTTCAGAGGTAGTTAATTCGCACCTCGTTTGGAAATGCTTTTTTGCAGATGTCATCTAGGTGTTCCTTCATGTCAGAGGCAATCTTGGTGATCTCACACAATTTTTGGCTCTCCTTATATTTGACTAACCTTGAGGACATCTACATTGTTCCTGTAGTTCTTTCATTCAATTATGAATAATGCACTGAACCTCTGTTTGAGTCACCACCAAGATTTTCCAAAACAACACAAAAGTAATACAAGCAGAAACAGAGATATTAATAAAATTAAGATTATAAGATTAATAAGATTAATAAATAGAACACTGATAAGTATAAAATGGTTATATAATATATTATTATTTGTTACGATATCAGTAGACCTATTTTAATGTATTTTGTGACATCTCTTGTTACTTGTTATTAAGCTGCCTACAACAATATAAACTGATCTGTTTCTCTGTGCGTTCATTATCTGCGCTTACAATGTTGCGGCTGCGATGTTCTCTTATGGTACACGAATGCGAAAATGCCAACGGCAGGAAAGTTCAAACCCTTTAACCTTATGCTGTGGGCAGGTTTTCGATCGAGGTATGCTGTCTCGTCTACCGATTGGTATCGTTTAAAAGTGACTAGCGTTTAAAAGAGTCAAGCAACTCTGAATCTGCCATTTTTCATTTGAAAGACTGAGAGTAGCTGAAGCAGGAAAACCCACATCTTCTTTTATAATTGTGAACCAGATAGTGGAAATAGGGGCCTTTTGTATTAGTATTGTTTATAAAGGTCACAGTAAGGACTTAAATGGGAGATGTGTTAGATCAGTTTTTATGAGGCGTGTGTGTATTAAGCTGTTCTGGAGGAACACAATTACAGATTTATAGAACATGTTAATGCAAGCAGAAGGTTTTACTAGTACAAATATTAACAAACGAAGTTCACAAACAACCAAGGTTCTCCCTCTCTATGCAAACATGTCATGGGAAATGTGAAACTGTTTTGTCTGTAAATATTGAAACTTGTTAGAATAAATTTGTTTAGTCAGTGTTGTGTGTGAGCAAACTATTGTGACAAAATATAGCATAACATTTACGTAAACACTCAACTAGTATTATTAAGATAAGGTAGACAATACGAGAACACACACACATACATAATCTGAAAATGAATCTATCTGTCTGTCTGTCCATCTGTCTGCTCGTCCATCCATCTATCTATCCATCTGTCATCTATATATATGTATATGTATATATATATATATATATGTGTGTGTGTGTGTGTGTGTGTGTGTGTGTGTGGTGGGTGTGTGGGTATGTGTGAGTGTACTTTTTTCTGCCATGCTGTAGGGGGAGCTCCCTATTTCTATGTATGTGGCTAATTGTACCAGGAAATGGTTGGTTTCTGTGAGTGGGTCTGTATCTTTGTGGTTGTGTTGCCAGTAAGTGAGTTGCTGTGTGCACACTTTCACTGAATCCATTAGAGCAAATGACAATGAGAGCATCTGAGTGTTAATGAAAATTAGAACAGTTTGTATGAGAGGCAAGTTTAGAGATTAACATTAAAATTAAAAATACTATAGAGATACAAGTAATAGAGATACTAAAGGGACTAAAAATATCATTAGCTCAGTATGAAAACAAAGATGTCAAAAGAAAGTCCTGATAATGATAGGAATACCAATGTGCATGTAGGTCTGGCTGTATTTGTAATGGCCACCTTTAAAAGGTTACAAATAATCTAGTGAAACATGCCTATAACAAGTGCTTGAGGGCATTTTAAGTAAGTAGTTCAAATTGTAAATGCCAGTTTCAAATTGTCTTAATTATATTTTTGCTATTCTGAAAAGGTTTGTGTGAGGGTTACCTTTCGGGAAAAATGTTTAATAAATATCATTATTATTATTTATTGCATTTAAACCATTGTGGTTATCAGAGGCCCTCACTAATATAGTTTCTTACATATCTGTGCATATGGGTGTTTATATTTGTATGTGTTTTTTTTATGAAAGGGTGTGGCAGCAGAGATGAACCAAAACAAAAAAAAATGTAAAAATGTAGATGGGGACTGACAGGGTGGAAATTAGTGAAGGGCGATCTAGGCAGTGATATAGTAGTTTAAAGAGATTGAGCAAATGAGCAAAGAATGTAAAAAGGGAAGAAATATGACAAGAGGACATGTTGGAGAGAGACAGACAGAGAGAGAGAGAGAGAGAGAGAGTGATGTCATTATCAGTGCTGGGCTGTGCTCTCTCCTCCCCTCCGTCTCACGTCATCGTACACACACAGGAAGGAGAAAGTGTGCAGTGTGCCCCCCCCACACACACATCCCACAGACAACACTCAGGAGGAGCAGAGAGAAACACAAAACCCTTTAGCATCCTTTCAAGAGCAGATTAGCATCAGTACCCAACATCATCCACCTCACTATCAGGTAGGCAAGATGTCTCCTGTTCCTGTTTTTTATCTATTTCTCTAATACAAACCCATCCAGAAGTATTTATGTTATCTATTAAGCCACATTAAGGCAACATGCATGAGCAATTGTATAGCCTTCTTTTCCTTTTCAGCTTTTGTAGATAATTTATTGCATATTAAATTTATTGCATTATTTTAATACATATTTAGCACATAGATATTTCTGTTGAATGATGTATAAACGCATATACAGTCTGTAGTTTGTTTTGCCAGATCATATTTTTAAAGATTTTTTAAAATTACATCATCAGATTATATTACGTTAAGATCGGACTTGATATTATATCTGGAATTGATATTATATTTGATCATTCCGTCTATAAAGGTAAATGTCACGTTCTATTCAGTTGTAGATGTTGCTTTTAGGGTTTAAAATTACTCTGATATGAGAGAGTATCGGTATGACAAAACTAGAGAGAGAGAGAGAAAGCTAATTTAGTTAAGTGGACTTTTATTGAATTACAGCTTTTAGTGTGAGTTATATACATTTGTGTGAGTGTGTGTATTTGAAATAAATGTTTATTGTGATGTGTGTGTGTATTGGGGTGTTGATGTGACTTGCAGATGGACGTGGAGCTGTCAGATTTCCCAATGAAGTCAATGAGCAGATATTTAAAATGAAAACTACGTAACCTACACACAGCATTGCCGCAATTCCTCAGGACTGCAGCTTCAGCCTTCAGACATTATTACAATAAACTGAGTAAAACTTCACAAGCAAACTGTCTCTGTTTATTTGTAATTCTTTCTTTCTCCTTATGGCAGACAGTGTAGACGTTCGGTATGGCTGAAGGTTCAGGCGAGGTTTCGCTGGCAGATGTTAAGGCATCATTCCGTAAATTTGCTGTACATGGAGACACCAAGGCGACGGGAAAGGAAATAAATGGGAAGAACTTTGTCAAGCTGTGTAAGGACTGCAAGGTCATAGACGGAAAAAACGTCACCAGCACGGATGTGGATATTGTCTTCAGTAAAGTCAAGTACGATTATATTCATTATAGTTAAAGCCCAAAGGTACAGGAAAGACCCCAATGAATCAAAATAAACTTTTTTTTTGTGCTTGCCTTGAGGCATGTTGGCATTCCTCCTAAAAATGGATCAAAAACATGGATAACTCATCTTGCACTACACAGATTTTGTACAATTAAACGCTTATAGGATGATAATCCCTCTCCCTGATACCACCTGCAACCAACAGGCTATTGCCTATTAAAAAAGGTACAATATGCCCCACTCAGAGTCCTATTTGAATAGGAAATATGCTAACACTGGAAAAAACTGTGTTTGGAAGGGTCTGTGTTTCATGTGGACTTTAACAGTCACTAGGCTTCACTTCACTATTGCCTTTTAAAATTTTCCATCTTGGACAATGCAATGAATCTTGTAGGTACATACTTCAAAACATATGTCATGCCATAAAGGTTTGTATTTCTGTGTTTCAGGGCAAAGGCAGCACGTGTCATTACATTTCAGCAATTCACTCAAGCCATGACTGAATTGGCTCCAAAACGTTTTAAAGGGAAAAGCCAGGAAGAGGCACTGCAGCTTCTCTATGGTCTCATTGTCGGACAAGAACCCACCAACATAGGTGTCACTGTGAGTCCCAGCCAGTCAAAACAGTTTCCTTTCACAGGCTAACCAATTGCTGTTAATATTTCTGTATGTATAACAACCAATCAAACCCTGTCTCTTTCTCTCCACAGAAAGTGGCAAAAGCCTCTGCTGTGGACAGGTTAACAGACAGTAGTAAGTTCACTGGTTCTCATAAGGAGCGCTTTGATGCATCAGGAAAAGGAAAAGGTCGTTCGGGAAGGGAGGACATTCCTGATTCCAGTGGATACGTCTCGGCATACAAAGGCCAAGGCACCTATGAAAGCAAAGTGAATGAGGACGAATAAAAGAAAAATAGCTGAAAGGAGACATAAGCTTTATGCATACGCTTTATGACATAATGCGTGAAGTCTCCTTTTTAGAAGCTGGATTTTGACTTGCATGCAAAACAAATTCCTAGCTATAACGTTGTATGAAAACCAGTCTTGTAAACTTGTGTTTGCATTAAATTACATCTGCAAATAATATATTATTACCTTACATTTATAATGTCCTTTTTCTGTGGTTGTAATTTAAAAATACCCTCAGGTGATATTTGTGTTTGCTTTAACACGGGCTCAAAGCGTCGTGTAGCTTGTTGTCTGTCTGTCAATACCTGCTGTTGAGCAGTGTAGGGAAGTAACTTAAGTACATAACTACATTTTTAGTAGCATGGAAGTACTTCAGCTGTTTTTCAAACAGTATAGCTGTTCCAGTAATGAGCTATTGTGTGCAATAAGTAGCAGTGTAGTGACATATTTAGTTGCTGCAGGTCATTAATTAATTCATATTTTTGTAGTATAAATTATTTGTGTTACTCTAAATGAATACATACATTCAAAACTACTTCTTTCAAATGGTACGACTGTAGTTTAACTACATAAAATATGAGTAGCTTGTTGTGTGGAAAGCTACAGTTTCAAAGTAGCATCCCCAACACTGCTATTTAGCTACATTAAACGTACATTGAAAGTACATTGAACACACAAAACAGCTTTGTAGAAAATGAGCTATAGCATTTGTTATGAATTATTGAATTTTCTTTGCTAACAAGCTAACACTCTTTGCTAACACTCTTTTGCCTTTCTTAAAAATTAACATATTTACATTTAAAACTATGTAACTATGTGCTTGAATGTGAAAAGAGACGCACTCACTCTTTCTGCAGTAGTTAATACTGCAGACCACTTTTTGAGTGTTATTGAACATTCTTTGTTATTTTAGCTTTGTTGCCCTAAGATCTTTATCGGACTGTAAACAGTGGACTGGTGTCGACTCAAATAAAGTCTGTACTAAGAAACAGCATGTGGGAATACTTATATTACAAAACGTGTTACTTTTTACTGTGTTTTATTGTCGACAGAGGTGTGGTATGTTCCCTATGAATTTGTTTATTCATTGTTATTTGGGGCTTAGAAATAAAAAAAAAAACGTCAGAGATACTTTTCTGGGAAAAGGAAAAGATTGCTTGGAAAAGATAGCAGTTTTCTCCTTTGGGATCTTGTGGTCATATTCATCACATTTCAGTCATGGCTTTGATGCATGTCTTTGTCTTGCTGTATAGTGTAGTGTTTTAGTGTAAAACTTTGTAGGGTTTCGTATTGCAGTGCATTGGAGGTAAATTTCCTCCTTTTGTATATTTTGTGACTGACAGCCTTTATACTGGAATTTCAATCATATTCCTCTGGTAAAACTCGTCCTTACAAACATCCGATCACACGTATCTTAATCTCCCTCTACACCTGAATACAGAGGAAGGTGGAGTGCTGTCAGCCTATAAAGTAGAACACAGACTCTGATTTTGATTTGCTCTCACTGAGACGCCAATAGGACAGAACAGCAGCAGCGTGAACCATGAAAGGTGAGAAATCACTGTTCTGTACACAAAGTTTAAATTCATTTTAAGAGTAAGATATATAGCAGATAATAAGGTCAAACCTGGCAGATGATTGCACCTGTTACACATGCAGTGTAAAAAAAGACCATTTGCCAACAAATCAAATTTGGTTGTTTTGATTTGTTTTTATGTTTGGGGTTAGAGCTAATATATTAATTTTATTTTATGGTAAAATATTTTTCAGTTCAGTTTTCAATGACTAGAAATAGAATGAAAGAATAATAGAAAGATCTAGAAAATAATACATTTAATAAAAAAATAGAAATAAAATATTTTTATTTAAAAAATTTTTTTTAAACTAATAATCATCTTTAATATTAAAGAGGCAAAACAGCAAAACATTGCTCAGTTGTTTCAATTTTTATGCTTATTACGACAGGTTCGATTTTTGATTTGATTTGTTAGACAAATTAGACAAAACATGTATTTGTTATTATTTTATCATTATGATAGTCTTTGTGACTGCCATAGTGTTAGTGCTATTTTGTATTATCACATGTATTACAACTGTATTACAATTGTATGAAATATAGGTGTTGTTGTGCTGTTCTGTGTGTTGCCGCTTGTGGTGTCACAGCAAGGAAAGACTTACTCATGGGACGCACCAGGACAAAGTCCTGCTCCAGATGTCATCAACCGTAAGTGTTTTACAAGTCTCCTGATGGCATCTTAAAAATAGCTGCACAGACAGACAGAATTATTTAATATATTATAATAATTAGCTTGTTTTGAAACGCCACCTAATTCCTTTCTCACTAGCGTGTCTGGCTGATCAGGACTCATGTAGTTGTTGTGTGATGCTGAAGAAGAAATATGAGTTAGAACGATATTTAAACTCCAGCCTGAATTCACTAGAGGAATCGCTGACAAGAGCACAGACCACACTCAGAAACATCCGAGGTACTGCACACACAACTAAACCAAGACAAATATAAAAGCATAACAAAGATAAAAGTACCAGAAGCTTTGGTTTAATATTCATTAAGACTTAAATAAAACACATCTTGAACCTAACATTCATAATGAAGCGAAACCCAGATGTATAGATTAAAGAAGATGCCTATCTTATTAATCTAGTTTTTTTAAGAAAGAATATAATTCTGGTTAGAAATAACTGAATATATAAAAAAAATTGAACACAACCACTGATTTTGCATTATATCTTTACATACTGTATGTGCTTCATACATGTTGTTTATTTCTGCAGAGAATCGAGTGGCATTTTCTGTGGGCCTAACTGACAGGAGACGCTGTGTCGGTCCGGTGAGGACGCCAATAAATGTGATATATCAGAGCATCTTCGTCAACATTGGAGAAGCCTATAATTCCACAACCGGTGTGTTCACTGTGCCAAAATCAGGCATATACAATTTGGCATTGGCCGCGTTCAGCGACGCGGGTTCACCAGGTGCAACGCTGGCCATTTGCGTCAGCATCAGGCAGAACGGTGTGGCGCTAGCAGCACTTAGAGAGAAATATGATCAAGACCAGGAAGACCATACCACTGTTGTTTTACTCGCGGAGCTCCGTGCTGGGGACCGCATTACCGTCAGTCTCCAGGCTAACTGCTGGCTGTGTGATGATCAGAATCATTATAATACATTTAGCGGATTTCTGCTGTATGCTACAGAGTAGGGCACAAATACACACAGACCAGAAGCTATATTAATAAGGACCTTTCATAGATGCAGTTTTTTTCTGTACCTTACCCTTAAACTCACCCCGCACACAAACCCATTGACATTATTACATTTAAATAAACCCATGACTTGGCCTTTAAAATAGGTTTTGTTTATATCTGGCATTAAAATGTGATCTGTATCTGGACGTTGTACACATATGCATCGAAAAGACAAGTGTAAACATATTGTGACTGGAATTTGTTTTTATCTGCTTGCCCTGATCCCGAGGTAGATATTTGTGATCTATATTTGTGATCTAAACCCAAAGTAGTCATCAAATGATCACTAATTTGGATACAGAAACTACTTAATGGACAAATGCAAATGCTCTGTGTTCTAAATGAGTGATACAAACTGCTTGATAGGATCACTTTGATCACATGTTAATGGCAAATGCACATAGGGCCACAGTGAGGTTTGGCCCTACACAAGTCAGTTTTTGTCCGGTTATACTATGTGTGACCCGTGCAGGCAAAATAAGCCAAAATTAAAAAAATTTGAAATCAGTTCTTGTCATTTTCATATTCATTTTTATATAAAATGATGCATGATTTATTGGATTCGGACAAAAAATATGAATGAGCCAAAAGCACCAATCCTCATAAAGACAGCAGAAAACACAGGATGGATTATTAAAACCAAAGATAGATTTAGGAACATATGCCTCTCATAAAACATACAGAAAAATAGGATTTTAAATGTTTAACTGCTGTTTGCAGCTTTGGGATTGCTAGATAAGGGCTTAATTTTTGTGAAAACTTCAAATTAGACCAAAATTGACATCTTTTTCTTGTTTTGCCTGTAGCTTGTAATTAGCCCATAAACACTCAGGCTCATTTTGCCACAGGACACATATTTTTCAAGACATTTTCAACATTTGCCACACACATCAGTTTTGTTGTAAGATAACAGAATGTTGTAAAACCAGAGATGAATAAAACTGATTTATAATAAAACTGGTTTGTCTTTATAAGTGACCTTTTTTAACTTTCCTCCCCTTCTCCATATTAAATCTCTGTATAAAATATTTTTGATGTATTCGTCTTTCTTTCTGCCAGTTTGATTTATTTATTGATGATTTTTCATTACACAGATGTTGCAGGATTATGTCACTACTTCATCAGGCCACACACAAACACACAGACCTATTCAGTCTCACCATTAGTCTACTGATCTGTGTGTTATCATCTACAATAGCACTGTTAATACACAAACACATGATGAGATTAGCCGGCTCTTCTCACTTACACGTATGCACACAAACGCAGCAGAGACAGCTGAGCTGCCGACACTCTTGTCTGTTTTCTTCTTCTTGTCACTCTTCTGTTTTGCATCTCCAAATACCTCATCAGTTTGGTTCAGAGGAACACAGCTGAGTTCTTTGTTTGTTTCTGAGTGGTTCCTTGGGCTTTTACATTAGTGCAGCTATAGAATGTATACAAACTGATGTCAAAGACACACAAACAAATGAGGGTGTGACGATCCAAACAATGTTTGAATTTGATTTTAAGTCTGACAATCCTCTGTGCCTGATAACAACACACACAAAAAAAGAACAGAACTGTTTTCCAGGTGTTTAAATATTAAATATTACACAGAGCTGGTGTTTTAAAAGCATTTTGTCAGTAAGAGTTCATTGTGTTTGTGAACTTTACAAAAGATATAAAGAAGTAAAAAAAAACAACAATGAAAACGTCCACAAAGCCGGTTTGGTCACAGAAGAAAAATTTTTTATACATCGTGAAATGTCTTACAGTCTAATTTAAGTATAATATACAGTCAGCCACTTATTCTGACAAACCCAGAGAAAGTGATCGGCAAGGTTTTTATCAATCCGAATGGGTTTATTTTGTGAAAATGACTGTACAATATCCAACTTCAAGGCTATGTAAATCAATAAAAAATAAATGAACATTTGATATAATGAATGAAATGGATATTGTTTAAATAGAAATTATTTTATCGGGAAAAGAAGAAACCAGGGGTTATGCAAGCAAAGAATTCAACTTACCACAGTGAACTGGTTGCCAGGGAGAATAGTCAAATATAATTTAGTGGTCATATTAAAAATAAAAAATATTTCACCACAGAATGTCACAATTGACCAATCAGAATTAAATATTTCAGAGAGGCATGTATTTAGGATATGGGTATGTGGTTTTCCCAGCAAAGTAACTTAAAGGGACATTGATAAAATCTGTTAATATCAATTAACTAAAGTGTAGTCAAGATTAAAATATACACAAAATAAAACACATTTGTATCGTTAAACCTTTTACTTCATAGCCATGTTCAAAGCAAATAGTATAAATATAAAAACAGCATATATATCTGTGTGACACCCTCAGGTATCTCAGAGTTCCTTGTGCAGGCGTCTTCACTATTACAGTGCTTTTATACGGGGAGCTGAAGGGCATCATCTGTACCAGCAGGAGGTGCTGGTGGGACAGGGCCGCGCTGAGGCCTTTATGTGGGAGGATAACAAGAGAGGGTCACAAAAACTCTTCTGTTCAGTCTCAGAACTGGTGATCAGGTTTACAAACAGACCTCTGCAGGAACGGGGGCTCAGAAGATAGTTTCCCCCACTGAGGACTTAGACCACACACACTCTGGCAATAATGTTTCATATGATCTATGCTGAAGAGAAAAAATCTACACTCTATAACAGAGACAAAATCGTTGTTGTTATCGATGTTGTTGCTCTCCTGCACTGACAAAAGAAAATGATAGAAAAATCTGTTGCCTGTTCACTTTTACATGCACACTGCTGAACATAAACATACACACAGATATCACACACAGATATGTACATATACACACGTCTCAAATAAAGCAGCTGTTTCTTATCTCCCCAGTTTGTAGACAATGGAGATGTCTGAGTAATGAGATGTGAGATGTTCTGAGTAATAAAGTGTAACTAGCCTGTGTGGGTTCAAACAGTGAGACAGAGCGTGTTGAACCGCAGCCATAAGCACTCTTAAGTCATCTCATGCCAAGATCAGGCCAGTGAATAACACACACACACCCATGTGTGGCCCCCGCAACTGATTAATCACAAAAGAATTAGACATTCTCTTTATTTGCAACTGATAAATCTCAACATTCTCAGCTAAGCTCAGATTTCATCTGTCTGTAGTCTAATGAAACACACACCACATGCACTGATGAAAAGTGAAACATTCAAAAAGAATCAGACACTCAATATACCTAATAAAAATATCATTACATCAAAGACACAATTTGATGATATTCTAGTTTACAAAGGATAACAATTTAGCATCTTTATTGAATGAATATTAGATATGAAACCTCTGAATAGATTAACAAGGGTAACTAAAGGTTATCTCGCTAAACAGTTTTACAGCATTAAAATAAACAGGAAGTTTCTTCATTTTCTTAGAGTATGATGATGACATCACCAGAACTTGCTTTGCTTATGCACAATGTCATTACACATGTCAGGGGACCTGACCTGAAGTTCTCTCACTGTCCTTTTGCCAAACTGACTTTCCCATGTCTGTTTTATTTCATTGTCATAGTTGTATGTGTAACTTCCTGTTACATCAAGCCCTGTAGCCAACAGCCACCTTTAAAAATGCCAAGATGTGTCATTCACAATCCTATCAATCCTCTCACCCTCTTCCTTCTGTTTCTGGGCGGAGTGAAAGTGATGGCATTTGAAGAAATTCCTTGCTCCGTCCAGACCACTGCGTTTCCCTCTCCCAAATAAGGATGTACATTGCAATACAGAAAAATGAGAGGAAAGGAGGGGCAGAACTCAGAAAAAAGTCATGACCTTTTATGGATGTGGTTACCTCCTCTTTTTGTCCTTATTGCTTTCTCTCACTCCAACTTTTTCATGCTCTATCTCACTCTGTACTCATTTCCACGAGAGTGACACTCCCTGAGTCTGGACCCTGAACTCTATCATAAAGAGGAAGGTATTCTCTCTCTGACACACACACACACATAGTTGTGTGCACCAAAGAATACGCACTTCCATACCAAAACTACTGAGTGAGAATTCAACACATAAAGTGGTAAGTACATACAAAGTGACATGTAATAATGTGTATTGCTAAGATAAATGACTTTGTAACGAACAAATATGAGTTATGCATAGAGAAGCAAGACTAATGTATGGAGAGAAGGGACATAAATATCGGAATGTTCTATAAAACATTGCTCTATAGAAAGTTCATGGTTTCAGTTTTGGTTGATTTTTCAGAACTGTAGTTACATCTTATGCCTGTTTTCACATGTTATGAGTGTTCTGTGAGAGAGTGTTCTCTCTCTCTCTCTCTCTCACACACACACACACATGCACACACACACACACACACACACACACACACACACACACACACACACACACACACACACAGAAATTAGAAATAAGAACAGCCTTCATTTGCAGGGAAAAAGTGTGTCATGCTGACAGACTATTATTATTCAATTTTGAAGAACTGAGAATTATGTGTGGGTGAGTGTGTGTGTGTGTGTGTGTGTGTGAGGGAGAGAGAGAGAGACAGAGAGAGAGAGAGAGAGAGAGAGCAAGAACTAACTAGAGGTAAGCTAAATCTGAAAAAATCTTAATTTGTTAACTACAGGAGTAAAGTTTGTGAACATACTGTATGTTGACTTAAGAAAGCCTGTAAGTTAAAAAACCTGTAAAAAAGAAAGTAGACATACAGACAGAAAGAAAGAAAGAAAGAAAGATTAATGATTGTGTCTGATAAAGTATAAATGGCAAATAGAGTTTGACAGAAGATAGATAATGGGGTATGGCTGAGCCTTTCTCAAGCCAATGTAATAACAATACGTTTACATCTAACAAATAAACCAAATATATATATATATTTTTTTATTCTAAAAATATAAAAAAGGAGTAGGGCTTGAGTTTATTTGTTCTATAGTGATTATAATTAGCTTTAAATAAACACAACAGTCTATGTTTGTGCCCATTAAAATACCAGTTAAACATGGGTGTGTGTTTCTAACGTGGCATGAGATT
The DNA here is from genome assembly GCA_036877575.1 of Botia almorhae. Classification (NCBI taxonomy): domain Eukaryota; kingdom Metazoa; phylum Chordata; class Actinopteri; order Cypriniformes; family Botiidae; genus Botia; species Botia almorhae. The sequence continues at coordinate 99,326 of JAZGTJ010000365.1, forward strand.
CAAATAGGCGTATAATATCTTTTTACATAAGTTCTTTGGTTGTGAACTGAAACCAGCTCAACTAACGCCCTGGTTTCCTGGCTAGAGTGTGTGCAGTATTTAAAGCTCACTAAACTCACAACTCAATATCATATTGATTGTCAGTTTTAATTATCTGTTTCTCAATCCTCCCTATCTTGTTCTCTTCTAAGTCTAATCTATACTGTATGCTCACATAGCCTACTGTGTCACATACTTACATACTTAGTATAGCATTATACATGCAATGAAGTCGAAGGCCAAATGACAGATAATATTAACTGTCTGTTATGTGATTTAAAATATAAAACCATTTATGATAAAGGAAAGCTTTATAATGCTGCATGATTGTATCAGAGAACATGTGACATTTTGTTTTTGTGTTTTTGCACATAGTCCTACAGGTGGAGTTCTGCTTATAAACAGGAAATGTTTTGTGGATGTGAGCTAATTGGACAGCGACACACATTATATTTATCAAGGCACACAGACACACCAACTTACACAAATTTACACACATTTCCACCTTCTCTACAAACAAGGGAAGGGCAAATTATAATTTGTCATCTCGCAAATACAGCCCACAGCAGTGATGATGTCATTTCCACACAGATCAGTATAGTGATTTATAAGAACTTATTGCACATGCGTGTGTGTGGAGTGTGAATGTAAATGATTGTATGTGTATAAGTGTAGGAAAGGTTTAGGAATGTCTGGGGTCATAACATCCCTCCTGAGGGGACCAGCATAGACCTGCAGGCATTTTTCATGGTGAAGCAGGCAGGTTTGTGCTTGTAGGATTTAGTCTGGTACTGGTCTAGCAACTGGACCAGCATGGTCAAGCTGGTTGACCAAGAAAGTGTTATTGGTTAACCTAGTGAGAAGCTTTGTGGGGACAGCGGCATCCACAACACGTCATATGATGGTGACAAACAATGCTAGTCTTTGCAACAGGGATCATTTTAAAGATTATCTGATTAAGCTCAATGTTTACTGTGGGTGCAAGATAATGTATTCTAAGTGTGTTATTGCACAAAAAAGGACAAAATGTCAAACTGAAATTACAAAGGTCACAATGTTCTAAAGAGTTTTAACTATTTGGACTGAAAAATGTCTGATGTAATGTTAGTGTCATAAAAGTTCAGTTTGTCTCAGCATGTTTCTCTCATACATTTACACTTTGTCTGGTCTGCATGATTTGGCTGTATTGTTGTGTTTTCATTTTGGTTTAATATTAACTCCTAAAACTGAATTGAATTTAAATTAGATCCGGATGATTCCATTTCGAGTCCATGCAAAAGTGATAAGAACATGTCGACACAAAAGCATGTTGCAGCTGACACAATGGTCATGAGTTTTTGATTACAGCCTGAATTGTCAGTATCTTTTCCAGTTCAGGCTCTGTTACCCTGTTAAGGACACACGTATATAAAAGGTTATAAATATAGTACATCCAGTATTTGCATTAACATTTTGTATTGCTGCCTTAAAACTTCAGTGATTTGCATAGCAGTCATCACAGTTAGATGTTCCCTACATTGCTAAGTCCTATGCCAACCCGGATTCAGGCTTTTTGGCAGTAAAACCAAACCTGCCTGAACAGGCCATACAAAACAGCAAGGCAACCATAAAATCTGCTCATTCATGTTCAACAGGGATGGTTACAAATTGCTTCTGTGCTTTTTGTCTGCTTGCTCAGTCATAATGGCAAATAAAGGTCCATCCTACGGTCTGAGCCGGGAGGTGCAGAATAAGATTGACAAGAAATATGATCCAGACCTCGAGGACCGGCTGGTGCAGTGGATCATCGCTCAGTGTGGGGATGCTGTAGGAAAACCTGAACCTGGAAAACAAGGCTTCCAGCAGTGGCTTAAGGATGGATGTGTGAGTTTATTTTTATGTTACAAAAAAATTGAATTAAAAGGTTTGAATCGTGCTGATATTTAGTTTATAGAACATCTATAAACAGGAAGTTAATACTGAGTTATTTACATTGTAGATTGTATATTGCATGTTTCTGTTCATTTTTGCTCTGTTAAACCAAATAGCTCCAAAGCCAAAGCAGCATCAACCACTGTACAGTATGTTGCCAAGCAACACATAGACAGACATTCTATCTGAATTGCAAAAACAAAGTTAGCTAGTATTGTACAAACTACATCAAAATAATACAGACAGCAGAGTGCTACAGTGCTGTTATACCAAAATATTAGCCATTTAAAACACTGCCTGTCCAATAAGTTTGGAGGAACAGAAATATGTACCTATAAGTTAGCTTATAAACCTGCTCTTTAAGTCTTTATAACATCATCAAACTCTTGTCCTATCCGCCTCTATTTCTTTACTCTTTTTGTAGGTTTTATGTCATCTGATTAACAGCCTCTCTAAGGATTCAAAGCCTGTGAAAAAGATCCAAAGTTCTGGAATGGCCTTTAAACAGATGGAGCAGATTTCTCAGTTCCTCGGAGCTGCCGAGCGCTACGGAGTCACCAAGTGCGACATCTTTCAAACGGTTGACCTCTGGGAGGGTGAGTGGCAGTATCATTGGTTATATCATTAAAAATATAGTTGTATCATTAAAAATATAAAATATAATCAGGTCATATGAATTACATGTGTACAGATGAACATTCAAAACAGGTGGTTGTTTACATTTATGTTCTAAGTAGATAACTGTTTGTCAAAATGACTTACAAGTGCATGAAAAAGTGGCAGTATGACCAGTGCTCATGTCCTGCTAGTCATATGTTTAAACTGTGAAACTTAGATACATGTTGTCTATATGTGTGTGGTTAGGTAAGGACCTTGCTGCTGTGCAGATGACACTGATGTCTTTGGGCAGTCTGGCTGTTACTAAGGATGATGGTTGTTACCAAGGTGACCCCAGTTGGTTCCACAAGTGAGTTTTGCAGTTTCTACTTCCTGTTCTCAAAATTAACTGGCTCACTGACCAGCCACCATGGCGACCAGATAACAAAAACAAGCCACTGTACTGGCAGTGTTGCAGTTGTGGTTTATAGTCATAGCAACACAACTACAAACACTTACTGGCCAGACATTTTTTAATATGTCCATTTTTAATGTGTGTGCATGGGATCAGGAAATACAGATACGTGTATGTGTGTGTGTGCATTGTTATATTATTATAAATCTATACAAAATAGAAGGAAGGCTATAAACAATTACCAGTTATAAACATTGTTTCATTGGGGGCTATATGGGAAAATAGCTTGAAGTAGCTATACTGATACTAAATGCCAATAAAATTGCCTCTTGTCCTCATTGTTAGGAAATCTCAGGAGAACAGGAGAGATTTCTCTGAGGAACAGTTGAAAGAGGGTCAGAGTGTAATTGGCCTACAGATGGGCACTAACAAGGGGGCTTCGCAGGCGGGCATGACTGGATACGGTCGACCTCGGCAGATCTTTAACAACCAATAAAGGCCTGATGACCAGCAACCAGTCTTCTTGGCCCATCACCAGAGAGAACCAAATCTTCAACAAACCCCAGCTGGACAATAACAATGAACAGAACACACAGAGTTTTTTACAACCAAAGTTTACGGTAGTTTACAAATCAGTTATGCATTGCCTGACACCACAGGGCGAATCCTGAAAAAAATCACAAAAGGTCCTTGTGAAAATGTGGCATTTTTTTCTTCTATACATTCCATTAGAATTAGAACCTGGTATGAATTCTATTAGGATCCAAACATGCATTTCAATATTCTATTACATACATTCCGATTAAGAAATTCTTTGTGTGGCACTCCATGGGTTCCTGATAGGTATTTGTCTTGTGTTTCTGTTAATCTTATACCTGATCTTAATGTCTGTAGGGCCATACTTCAAGAGCTCAATGTGTTTATACATTGTACATGAGTAACTAATAATTGATTTTGCTAATAAAATTCAGTTTAGTTTAGAAATCTCATTGTGTTCTAGCCTTTGTTACACATTTTACTGGCACTTATGCAAGTTATGCAAGAAGCTGGCGGTAGAAGATGCCAGATAACAGCTTCTAACAGCACAACAATTGCAAAATACTTTAAAACGTAGGGGAAAGGGAGGTGGAGTCTAAGGGTGGAGCTTATTTTTTTCCATCAACATTCTTTCTCTCTCACTCAATCACACCCACATTATAACAACAATCTTTCTGCTAAATAAATGTACTCAAAGACATGGCTGAGAGTAATGACATTTATAATGTCTGCCTGACACACGCACACACACAAAACATAAGTTTGGGGGTTGTGGGAATCATGTAGTAGTCTGGGGTAGAGGGAAAGAGAGAGAGAAAGAGAGAGAGAGAGAGAGAGAGGCTAATCACTCTTTCATTTGTTGGCAGTAAAACCCGCTAAAACATATATGGCAGAAAACACTCACTGTACTAAAATTAATCAAAAATGGAATTCCTATTTAAAAATAAGAGCAGTTAATCATAAATAGTCTTCTCCAAAATTCTAGATAAAAATGAAACTTTGAAATTAAGCAATAGTTGCTAAAAACTAAAGGATCATGTCTAGATTTTTTAAGAGGATGTATTATAGCATGCTTTAGACAAGACTAGACTGTTAATTTATAATACACAATTCCTGGGTCCACAATGTCCAAAACATGGAGAAGAAGAAAAAACATCTAGAAAAACATCTAAAAATCAATTAGTAGGTCTCAAATGCTAAACAACATCTACAAGATGAAAATGTGCAAAACAAGAAGTACATTCTAGAAAGTAAGGAGCTGTGGTTTTCTTAATTTTTTCCAAATGGTAAAAAGTTGTCGATAGCATAAATAAAAGTTTATAGAGCAATATAGAGCAGTGTTAAATGAAGACATCTAGCCTACATCAAGTCATTATGACCTGAGTATTCTGACAGTTGAACTCAGGTCATGATGACAATGGCCCAGGATTGTACATCTGGAAACCTTCTTAACCTATGTCACAATGTTCTCTTCCTTTCATTTCACACTGTCCTTCCTTTCCTTTATCCGGCCTTTGCTCTCTCCTGATATGTGGATTAAATGACTTCATATACTGTTCCGTTCAAAAAGCACATTATATGTTTCACAAAAACAATTGATGGGTTGTTTTTTATGTTTTGATTTAGAGACAGAAGCAAAAGAGACAGCCTGCATCTTCTCCAAGATGCTTGGAACAACTTTCTGCCAACTAGCTTTTAAAAACGGCCTGCAAATGTGTCTAATAGAATTGATGCTGTTTTAAAGCTAAAGCCTTATAACTTAAAACGATATGTTATGTTTACTGCACTTTGTATGAAATTAACTGTCATGTATATGTTAAATGAAAACAATTCATGCCATTATTTGTGAGACAACCCAGCTTAACATTATTAATAGCCTAAAACTTTTGCACAGCGGTCTCTAGTGGCTCAGCAGATAAAAAACAGGAATTTTACATTGGCAGGAACTCAGGAATTCCACTGGCAAACAAAGACATTAATGCCCAACAACAAGAACAACAAACTGTGGTCTGGGAAACATGAAGAAACTAAAATAGGATCATGTCTTTGCAGGTTTAGGTCTTAATCAACCAAAAAATATTATATGAAAGTATTTTCCATGCAGCTAACCAACTTGTTACTATCACTGTGAAATAAAAGACTAAGGAAGTTCCTGTGGTTACAGTGCTGAACTATGACGATAATGAACAAATTATCTGCCCTATGCTGCCCCCTGGTGTTGCATTTTGGAAATTGACAGTAACTGTCCATGCCACCAAAAGTAACACTGATTGGTTGTATCGGGTTATTGAATGATGTAACTAACACAGACGACATTGTATACGTTTATGCTGCTGCAAGCACATATCACCAAACAGCGTGTAGTAATGAAATAATAATTGGTCACTTTATTGTCAGTGCAGCTTTTAGTGCCGCTTTTATGTGAACCAAAAACAAACAATGTAATCAATTGCGTGTGCATGGGATCAGCAAATACAGATACGTGTGGGACTTTAAAGATGGTTTTGACCATTTTGTCAAAAGTATGCAATCTATGACATTAAATGTTTTTTCCATTTGTTGATTCATTCCCAGATTTATGAGGGAAAACATTTATTCTCTAAGTACATGTGTGTTTATGTGTTTCCTGTACAATGCATTAGCTATAAAGCGGGCATTGATTGTATTCATTGCGTATTGTTATTTATGTGATTTTCTGGATGTTGTTGTGCATTCATTGTGCAACACTGATTACTTCATAATCAACAGTACAAATATTTAATACTGAAACAGTCATGAAAAAGATAACATAAAAATAGAAAATGCAAAATTGGCAAGCTCTTTGGCATCTGGAAAATCTATGAGTAACTTTGACACTGTGCGTAAACATAACAGGCAATAATACAGCAAACAGTGGTTAACAAATTCAGGAAAATGCTGTGATCCTTTAAGGTGCAGATATCTCATAATACTACAACACTTTATCAGCTTCTATTAGATTGAGTGCAGTTCAGAACGGCTGCATGGTAATGCTGTATGACAGGTCATTGTTTGACTTGACAAAATGAAACCAAATCTTAACATAACAGTGCAGTGCAGGCCAAGTTTACAAAAGAAAGGCAACAGAATCACTGGAAAATAGGGCTGAGGATTGCGGGAATAGATTCATTGATCTTTTGCTTGTATAGAGTGTAGTTCTTCTTTCTGGTCTTCTTTATGCAGCTGTAGGAACAGATATGGGTTAAATGAGGTTGTGTGTTCTTTCTTTCTTTCTTCTATCTATGTATCTATCTATGTATCTATCTATCTATGATAGAGTAAACTGCAGTAATTCTGCATATTGATTTATAAATTATCCATATACTCACTTATTTAATATCCACAGTGAAAGACAGAAGACAAGGACTAATACAACAGCAATAACCAGCAGGCCAATGAGGTGCAGAAGATCCCATGCAGGTATGCGTTTTGTTTCCTCTTCAGATGCTGATAGAATAAAACAAATGATTTGTGAATTTGCTTTAGGGCCAAAAAATTGCTTAGCAATGCAAAGGTTGTGGGTTCGATTCTCAGGGAACAAGCAATCACAGCTATTGTTTAGAATATTACAGCATTACTAATCTTAAAAGAGTGGATTTGAACAATTAAAAACATATTGATTGGATATGTAAAAAAGATGAGTTGGTATAAATGTGTTTAAAATATAAAAGTAATTCCTGATGACCTGAAATGTGAGTCAAGTTTTGTGTAACAATCTGTCAATAAGGCTAATAGAATGCACCTCATTCTTTCAAAGGATTAAAATGACTGGTTACTTGGTTAATAATTGTTAACATAAAAGTTAATTAAACTTGATGGCGAAAGCAACCATAATTTGGGTCTAACCTGTACACTTTGTTTGGCTCCAGTCACTCCAAAGTCCCTGATCAGCACAGTACATGTTGACCTTTGACCTCACACAAAAACAAGCTGTTTTACTTTCTTCCTCCTTTGGAAAGTCATAGGATGTTTTCTCAAGTTGTTTCCTGTGCTGAGGGAAAAAGAAAAAATAGATGAATATACCAGACAGGATTCCATTCTGGCTTTTTGATTGTTTTTTATTGTATTGTGGTTTTATGATGTGTTTTATGAGGATTTATGTTTAAAATTTTACACTCTAAAATGTGTTTAACCATATAAATAGTATTTCCACACTGTATTCAAGCATCATTGAACACAACAGTGTAGAATGTAAATGATTGTTTTAAACCGGGGTGTCTAAACTTGGTCCTAAAGGGCCACTGTCCTGCTGTGTTTATCTCCAGCTTGGCTGAATACACCTGCCTGGATGTTTCTAGCCCATCTAGTAAGACCTGGATTCGCTGGTTCAGATGTGTTTTGATTGGAGCCTGAGCTAACTCTGCAGGACAGTAGCTCTTCAGGAGCAGGATTGGACACCCTTATATCTAAATTGCACTAGGGTACATTTACATTTACATGTAAATGTAATGAATAAAGTGGAAGAAAGAAGACAAAAACAAATTATTTAAATAAATACCTGCTGCTCTTTGCCATCTGCCATCACAATTCTGCTCTCCAGCTCATATTCCAAGCAATGCTCTGGAACTAAACCACTAGGTGGCACCCAATCTATCTTCAACAGTCCATTAATCTCATAGATTTGGAGAGAAGAAACTGTTGCTGGCTTTACTGAGAGGACAGAGGAAAACAAAGTAAGAATTAATGTTTCTGGATGCTTTTAAACAATTTACAGTTCATTAGTTCATCTCGGCATTTTGTCAGATGTAAAGCATTGTGTAGTTACCATAGTTCTGGACCTCCAAAGAGAAGAAGGCAGTTCTCAGAATTCCTGCGGCAGATGATCCATTTACACAGATATTAAACTTTGAGAATTCTAATAGAGATTGTCTGGGAAACCTACATCCTTGGCGGACATCTGATAATACAATGTATTCTGGACACTCCTTTGTTTCATTCATTTCCCTGTGCCTGGAAAACATGAAAAAAAAATGCAGGTATTGATGAAAACATATACTTGTTAACTCTGTAATTAGATATACCTACTTTGGTGAGTATTTATCAACTTTGTAGAAAATTTAGTAGGAAAAAAATTAAGAATTCCGGATTATAATAAAATGTTTGTGTTACGGAGGAGGCCGCCGTTCTGCCTCCTCCGCACCGGCAGAGGGTGCGAAATACGAGCCATCATCAGAGTATTAGTCGCCATCCGAACTACATTTCCCATGAGGCCATGCCAAGGACTGATTACTTCCTGTATGCCACCTGTTTGTCATTAACCACTCTATTTAAGACCAGGTTCACACCTCATTCAGTGCGATGTCTTGTTTTGCCAAACACTACATTTCAGAGCATTTTCTTAGACTGATTACCTGTTGCCATTTGGACTGTTTACCATTTTGGCTTCTACCCTCATTGCTCTGTTTGCCAGTATTTGACCCTCGCCTGTTTTTGGTTTACTCTGTTGAATAAATCGCTGCAAACGGATCCTACTGTCTCTGGGTCATCGTCACAGAAGACATTGGCAACAAGCGATCCATTCAGCTCTCCATTGAGCTGACGGCTCAAGCGTCGCAGTTATCAGTGCATCAACAACAGCTTATGTGCTTGACCTCGCTCACTGGGGCGCTGGTGCAAGTGCTGCAAGGAGCACAGTTTTTTGTTACAGTGCTTACTATTTGTATCACAGCAACCTGCTGTTTATCCCACAGAGAGCAGTATCGTCGCTTTCGTCTGTTCTATCCTCACGAGGACAGCCCTGGACTGGGCAACAGCAGTCTGGAGAGCAGACAGCTATTCCATTTTTCCCACTTTTGACCCATTTTTGCAACAATTCAAGGAAGTGTTCGAGCACCTGTCACAGGGCCTTAGCCCAGGTGAGCAACTCTTGGCTCTTGCTCAAAGGGAACTAACCGCAGCTGAACACGCCCTTAATTTTTGCACTCTCGTCGCTCAAACCACCTGGGTGGAAGATACATTGAAACAGTTGTATCGGAGAGCACTCAAGCCCGAGTTACAATCAGAACTAGCATGTCAAGATGAAGGGAGGAACCTGAGTGATTACATTGAGCTGTCAATTCAAGTTGACAACTTGATCCGTTCCCGTTGACCCAGTTAGTCACAGCCTCTCCAAAGGCCTGAACTCGTGGACTGTTGAACCCATGCAAATGAACAATACTCGCCTCTCTCCAGCGTGATCGCCGAGTACAACTTCATCTATGCCTGTACTGCGATCAGTCTGGTCATATGAGCCAGGGCTCATCCGATCCGATCCGGCCCCCTGTTAAGCGTCTTCTGGTGAGTGCCACTAATGTTACTTTCTCTGTTGGCATTAAGATACCAGTTAAACTTGAAATCTCAGGGAAACCTATAACCACATCCTCCCTCATAGACTCTGACGCTACTAGGAATTTTGTTTCATACGAAATACGAGTTTGCTCAATCAAATAATCTATACCTAACTCCTTGTGGTTCCTCAGTAGCGGTGGAAGCGTTAGATGGGCGCTCCTGTGTTCAGTAAGAATTTGTCACATGACCCAGTACATTCAGTTAGAGATTGGCGCCCCACATTCTAAACCGATTAAACTCTATGTTATTCCCTCATTGAGTCATTCTGTTGTTCTGGGTCTGCCCTGGCTACACGCTCATTATCCCATCATCACCAGTGCCCTATTAAAAACCCACAAGGTACCAAGCCAGAGCTACACGGTGAGTATACATACTCTGCCCCCCGGAAACAGCCACATAAGAGGCAACCTTCTGCATCTCAGGTGTTCACAGTGCTCTGGTGCTCTGTGCTCACAGTGCTTTGGTTTCAGGTCTTGAGGTCCCTCACAGCAATCCTCCTAGCCAAGGTCCTACCTACGCTCCAGGTCAGTGGGTTTGGGTATCTAACCGAGACCTACAATTCAGGCCCCTGTACAAAGGGTTCAATTGGATCTTACTGCATCTGGGTCATCGTCACAGTTTGGATTTTAAATGTTTTTGAGCGGTTTTAATGTTCGGCATACATGACAGTCTTTTGAAATGTGACATTGGTGTTTTGGAGTGCAGTGTTCACATTAAATCTCACCAGTAATACAGGTAGTACTGCAAATTTGGTGGCTGGACAGGTCCTGATTGCCAGGTGCAGTCCATGTACTCCTTCCCATAGAAAACACAGTGAAATTCTCTTATTTTCGACCCTGCCAGACCTGAGACAAAATCACAGATAATATTTAAAAAGAAAAGAAAATGCTGTACACCCTTTAATGTAGCCATTTTGTAGCGCTTACTTGTAAGACTTGTTTTATTAAATATTATGTGTCAGTAACTGGGAAGTATACCTTTAGAATAACAATCTTGTTCAGAAACTAACAGCATCATCCTGGTTTCCACAAAAGCAATAAATGAAGTGTGCAGTTGTTTTCGAATTTAAAGGAACATATTTCATGGCAAGATATATGGAAAGAGATTGAGTTATTTTATCAATCTCTTAGAATGATTGTACAGTATCTAAATGAACTAACAGCTGTAGGAAAACACCTATTACTAGTAAACAGATTGTTAACATTATGAAACACTGTGGTAAAACTGAGGCCAGACAAGTGTGTTTAGAATTTTTGAAATGCTCCATTTGGTACTGTCTATACAAATTATGTAATCAAGTTCTGCTTAAAAAGACTAGGAAAGACCAGGGAATTATTTACTTTCATGAGTTCTGGTGTTTTCTTTTTGTGTAAATTTTTGGTTCGATACCCGTCAGCAGTAGATTTACATGTGCGGAAGTTCAAAGAATGATGTTGGACCAACTTAACCTGCTAACATTTTTTTGCTAACAAATACTTGACAGTGTTTAATTACTATCACTTTGCTGCTGTTTGTTGAGTGTTACATTGTCACACAGTGTCACTGTGACTCAGAAAACCCGTTATGAGCAGTGACTTCAGAGACTTTGGTGATACACAGTAGTTTTTAAATGATTACCTTCGAGGTCAGGTTCGTATACCCTCTCTGCTTCCTCTCCTTGGATCTCTGTCCCATTGGTGCAGGTGCACTTCAACAGAGTGAGAATTCTTATCTTTACTGGTTTCTCAAGGTCAAACTGGGCAGCATAGTTCAGTTTAAGAGTTCGGACAATCTGGACAAAACACAATGAGAATAATGTCATATCATAAACCATAAAATGATCATAAACCATGAAAAGTGGCTTCAGATGTGTGTTTGAAGATGCTGTCACAGCAGAACATGCAGAAGCTATTAAATAAATTAAGTCTTGAATGCTTCTAAACAGAGTTAATGTGAAGATTATGAAAAGTAAGATTCTGGTTTAAATGAGTTTTAATGATGACTGTTAACTAATCTGACTCAACCAGTTCTGGTTTTGTAACAGGACTAAGCAAACCTGTCCTACACATCATTAATAATATGGTTTCATAACTATGATTTACATAGAGATGACAAAGACAAACAAAACAAACCTACAATTAATCCTAGCATAATGTGTCAGACAAGTACGGAGAAGAACCCAATTGCAGAGAGCGACTCACACAGACAAAAACCTTTATTTAAATTTAAACAGAAAACATCCAAGTGGACAAACGAGGAACAAAAGCAAATAGAGAATCGAAACGGAATTTAAATAAACGATCAAAATGAAACGGAAACAATTAAACAGAATAAACTAATGTTCACAAAAAAACGAACATGGCAAACAAATAACAGTATAAAACATTAAATAAACAAAGGTGGATTTAAAACATTAAACATTAACAACAAACGTGAACAAAACTGACTAGAGTGAAACCAACAAGTAGCACGAACAAACCAACGACCAAACAATCAAGATCACAAGAAGATCACAACAAAAGATCACAAGAAGCAAGAAAGACGCGGACAAGACCCAGGTCACCGAAGAACCATGTAAAAACAAACCAGCACGGGACAGCAAAAATGCCTTAGACAATTTAGAAGGTGGGCGCCTTAGACACTTGAGAGGCGGGTGCCTTGGACATTTAAGAGGCGAGTGCCTTGGACACTTGAGAGGCGGGCACCTTGGAGGCGGACACCACCGCCGGAACAGACACTGGAGAGGTGGGCGCCACCACCGCCAGACCGGGCTTTAGAAAGGCGGGCACTGCCGCTGACGGACCAGACACTCCCAACTCGGGAATGGGGAGCGCCACCATTGGAACCATCAGGCAGGCCTTCAGGGCGGCGAATTCCGCTGCCATAGACTCCCAGCTCGAAATGGGATCGGGAGACCCCACTGCCTGGATGGGCTCACCCAGGACCGGAGCGGAGGAAGCCGCCACCTGGACAAATATACAGGACATGGGAGGGGAAGACGCCGCCTCCTGAACAGACAGACAGGACATGGGAGCGGAAGACGCCGTCCCCTGAACAGACAGACAAGACACTGGAGTGGAGGGTACTGCCGCCCCGGAGTCACTGCCGAATCCGACAAAGGAAGAAGAACCGCCTATCCCTTCCTCCTCCTACTCCTGGAGCCCCCCAGAGGAATCGGAGGGACGTGGTGCCGGATCCGACGGTCCACATCCACAGAGTCTACCACCGACTCCATGGGGTCCAAAGGAGACCCATCCCCTCCATAGCTGGGACCCCAAGAGCCCCTCTGCTCGGAGGGACCCTCCGTAGACTGATTGCATCAACCAGGAAACCCGACCGATGCAACCCCCAGGTGCAGACCTTCCGGACCAGGACCCTGGCAGACCTCTGGGAGATGGGTGAAGAATTCCCAGGGTAACTCCTCCTGGTGGAAAACCATGTCCACCAACATCCGGAACGGAAGTCGGACCAACCACTCCCTCTCCACCAAGGGAGGAGGATGCTTGAGGCCTGCCATAAAATAGCCGTTGACCAGGTCTTCTGGCAGCCCTACCTTGAGCTGGCCAACAGCTAGGGCGTACTCCGAGAAGGTCTGCCCCACTTGAGGGGGAATGGGCAGCCTGCCGGCGCGCGAATCGGCAACTGCATCAAGCCACCACTCCTGGGACTTAAACATAACGAAGCTGAAACACAGACAGATGAGAAAAAAACAACAAGAAAAATCTGCCTGCTGGGTTCAGTGTTGATTGGTTTGTTCTGTCAGGCAAGCACGGAGAAGAACCCAATTGCAGACAGCGATTCACACAGACAAAAACCTTATTTAAATTTAAACAGAAAACAACCCCCACAAGGGGGCGAACAAGGAACAAAAGCAAATAGGGAATCGAAATGGAATTTAAATAAATGATCAAAAACTAAACGGGGACAATTAAACAGAATAAACTAATGTTCACAAAAAAACAAACACGGCAAACCAATAACAATATACAACATTAAACATTAACAAAAACGTGAACAAAACTGACTAGAGTGAAACCAACAAGTAGCACGAACAAACCAACAAGATCCAAGATCACGAAAAGCAAAACAGACACGGTCGAGACCCAAGTCATCAAAGAACCACGGAAAACAAACCAGCACGGGACAGCAGATCACTAGTGATAATTGTGTGTGTGTGTGTTGTATGCAGGATTCATAACATTCTTACCCTCCACCGGTCCTCATAGGTATCATAGTATCGAAGTTGATATCGTATTTTGCAGTCTGTAAGATTCTGAAGTCTGACTGGTTGAGTCCAGTGGATAGTGAGGTAACCCAGGTGACCAGGGTCTGTTATCTCAATATTGTCAGGTGGATCAACTACAAGAAATGGAACAGCATTGTTAGCATGGAACTTAAATAAATAATTGTCACTGTTGCTTTGTTAGCATTACATTTGCTGACCATCCAAAGCATACATTTATTTATCTTAGCTCAGATGCCTTTTGAGATCTGCTTGAATCCTAATAATTAGGTTTTATTTGGTTTACTACACCATGTAAACAAGCACCTGTGATATACAGTTGTTTCTCTAGAATGCTAAATTAACTGTTCTTGTATCTTAGCTGGTGGATCTGCCAAATGCATTCATGTAAATGCAATGAACTGTAATAATGTGATTGCACTTTAAAGTGTTGTGTAAGCAATTATGAAACCCAGTAAACTTTAAATGGTTAGTGATCTGCAACACAAAAGTGATGGTAAAACCCTGTTATTAATTTAATAAAGTGTAGCAATCAAAGAAATTACAGGAAACATGCAAATGTAGCTCAAGCAGATCAAGGCCATGTTTTGAAAAATCTCAAATAGGTTTGATTGGGCACTGTGCACTGATGCTTCTCATAAATATTTTCCTGTATTTTATGTCTCATTGTGCTCTGCAGAGAGTGTAAAATATGCTTCCGCTTTCTAAATTTGATTGCAGTTAGCCAGGAAACTTACCAGACACCCCACAGGCTGTGGCAGCTGATGTGTACACAGGCTTTTGAGTCAGTACAAGCAGCATTACAGCGGAAAGCCATGCAAAACCCTTATTCAGCAGCAGGACAGTCTGCAGACTCATCAGTGTCTAGTGGGGGAGAAGAGGTTAATTAGTGTTCATGTCTTCAATCAGCTTATTTATTTTGTTTGTACTGCTTTAAAAGTAATGTGTCAGAACTTGTAATTGATGATTTGCAGTTCTCATGAAACAGTGTATTGTTTAAAAATCAAGGTCTTTTGTCCACCCATATTATTCAGATTTACGTAAGCTCTTTGGCACCACAATCATAGAACAGCTCATCTGCCACACTGTAGTTGATTGGTTGGAACCTAAGATGGTCACGCATGCTCAAAACTTATGTTAATATATTGTAAATTAGCCTGGTGAGCAGATTTTAAATAATAATGATTCAACAACCACAACAAAGGTATATATGTTAGTCTACATGAATGTATATATTTAAATAAGTTTTGTTAGATTATTGATGTGTTTAGCAAAATTATAACAAAATATAACGATGATGATATAATGATAATAATCAATCACTCAATTATTGTATTAAATATATCAAATAAAATAAATACTTAAGATATCAAGGATATGTTGCTATATAAAATTGTTTAGATATTAA
The DNA here is from genome assembly GCA_036877575.1 of Botia almorhae. Taxonomy (NCBI): domain Eukaryota; kingdom Metazoa; phylum Chordata; class Actinopteri; order Cypriniformes; family Botiidae; genus Botia; species Botia almorhae. The sequence continues at coordinate 114,800 of JAZGTJ010000365.1, forward strand.
GTCTCTAAAGACATTTATAATTACATGTTGACATACAATAGTCCATATATCTTAAGTATTATGTGAACTTTTATTCATAACGTTTTAATCATGAGAGAAAAGAATAAAATGAATATACAATGACATCCTGGATTGTTTTAAATATTCATATGTAATTAAAACTGCATTCAGCTGAATGATTGCAAAATAGAACCAATTTTACAAGTAGACTGAAACCCACTTGTATCAACATGTAAGTTCAAATACCTTTCATCAATAATTTGCACATCTGAGCTTCTAATAAACACTATATTAACTGAAGTATATATCAGCAATGTTGAAATCTACAGGTAAATGCTATATAGATTTCACACTCCTTCAATATGCACATACAGTATAAATAACAGATTAACACAACAAAGAACTGAGAACAAATATACTCACTGTCATTGTTCTCTGATGATATGAGCTCATCAAGTTGCCCTGAGATGCTCTGAGTGAATGTTCCTCATGGTTCTCAGATTTTGTATGAGTAGGAAACACCCTCGTGTGTGAACGTGTCAACCTCATTGTGCACGTGTATGTGTAGGACTATGACACAGGTTGGTACTGTTTCTTCAACAGAATAAAATAACTCTCACAGTCTTTTTATAATATGCCCTTAACATCAAAAAAACATTGAATGACTTATGACACACTGTTATTAACTGAACAGCTGTGTTGCTCTGTGAATCAGCACTGTTAGAATAATGTTTACTTAAATTTACTCAGCAAGTTCTTTTTATTCATTTTTATGCGAAATGTTGGTGTGAATCGTTTTAAATGTTCTTAAGAAACGGAGCCACTGCAGGGATTGTGGTAATGCATCATTTTTCTACTGAACAGAAGATGCTGAAAGGCATCTGTGTTCTAAGACAAACACTCCTTTACAAAGTTTGCCAGGGGAATGTTAATACTTGACAATGAAAGTCAGTTGTCATGACAAACAACTCTTTCAATACTCGCAAGCATTACTTTTGTTTCCTTGATATTATACTGATGATAAACAGTTTGACAGCATCACGTTTTGTAAAAATAACACTGAATAAGAAATATTTAAAAATATAACAAATTAAACAATAGTGAAAAAATAATTTATGCAGCAATAAACTTAGCAATAATAAAATGTCACCTCTTCTGTAAGGGTTAAATATCATATTTTAGAAGAGCTAATCCAAAAAAGCAAAGGTTGTACAAGTTACAAAAAGTGACCACGACCCTCCTTCCTGACCAAATGTCCTCAGAACTTTTGAGGAAATGAGTACCTCTGGCAGTATTAATCATTTACAAAACTGTTGACATGTTGTCATGTCAACAGATAAATTGTCAAATCTTGTACTTCACATATTTGATGTAAAGGTAATCAACATCATTATTCAACAACCCCGTTTCTAGTATTTTTACTGGACACTTACATTACATCTGTATATTTTCTGCCTGTCATGAAGAAATGTGTTTCTGCTGTTTACACTTGTGTTTCGCAATAGACTGAGTTCAGGGTCTGTAATCTTTTCCCCTGTCAGACTACAGTGTTAAAGAATTTGTTGTACAATGAAAGAGACAACACCCATAATCCAGCATACAAGGACACTGTAATACACTGGAAAAGGCTGTTTTATTCCAGTATTTGGACAACTGAAATGTTTTGTTTGTTTATCCTTTTAAGAAACATCTGAATGCATTTATACACAGATTATGTACATAATGGTGGTTCAATCCAGACATGCTATCCAGTTGTCATAGAAAACATCTGTACACACACACTGCATGGGAGGGGTCCCCTGTCTATCCATTACATTTGAATTAACTCTTAACACACTGAACATTTACTCATCAATGTGAGATCAAGAGCTGACGAGCGTGAGATTCCAAAGTCTTACCACAACTGAACTTGATAGGGGGAAAAAACAAACTGTAATGTACAAATAATTGTGATCAAAACAGCAAACTTTCATATGGCACTGATATGATTATCATCTACTGCAATTCAATAGGATTATTGTTGCATACTGTTTACTACAGTCAGAATGTAGCATGCAGTATGCAGTTTATATTTTCGGAGCAGGCAGCCTGTAGTATGTTAGTATGCTATTTGAACACTGTAAATATTTTGCACTGTATTTTTAATGCATCATTATAGAATACGAGTCTGCTGAGTGATACCGTACAAAATGGCAGTTACCAGCATGCACTGAAGTGTCTGGCTATTTGGGAAGATATGTCATAAATGGAGAAACTGGTAAACCTCTTTACCTGCACTATTACAGAACAGTGCACTTTGCATTATACATATCACACACTTACATTACTTGTGATTTTAGAATAGCTAAAAAGGTGAACTAACACAATACAGAACCTTTCACATTCTTGGCTGAGATACAACCAGGCTAATGAATTGTTGACAACATACCATTTGAAACGTCTGGAAGCGACCCAAAAACAAGTCGGTATGCAATGCGTTTTTTTTTTCACAGAAAAGCAGTGATTTTTTGTCAGGCAGTAAACAACTTTCATTTTAAAGGGTTGTGGAAGTGTGTCATACATGACAGCCTTAAGGAGAAAAAAAAATTTGTTCATTCAGATGATACGTCTTCTATGACGAATGTCTTCTAAAGTAATACGAATCTATGACGAATGTCTTCTAAAGTAAAACCATTCAAATAAGGTGGCACGTCAGTAAGGTCGAATCTCACTGGTTCTTTTGTGACATGTGACTAGTTGTCATATCCTTTGTGGAACTGTTGCGTAAACCAAAGATACTATTTAATGCCATTACAAAGCTGGCAAGAGACCGGATATTATTTTTATACAAGTATTACTTTGACGTCAACAGAAATGATAATATTTACCCAATTGACTAATACGGGAACATTTCATTTAAAATTCTTCAGAAACATACAGTACAATAGAGCAACATTAAAGCCTAAAGTGTAATTTCTGTGCCTCTAGCGTCACTAAACGCAACTGTAGGAATAATCTAAATCTTAAACAGAATTCAATCCACCATTGGCTTAGTTATACCTATCTCTGCATATTTGGCTGGCATAAGATAATTCTTTTTTTAAACAGGAAACCCTTCAAATACACTTACACTTCATCTTTAATTGCAGCTGGCAAACTGCACTGAGATTTGTGAAGGCACAATATGTAATGAAATAAAATTTGCACTTAAAGACAACTACTTATTTGAAATACTCATTTGTGCACAGCACACACAGCCTGGGTAATCGATTGTGGGTGGTTAGTGAATAAGACGCAGGTTTTTAAACTAAAATGTTGCCTGTTCAAGTGGCACAACTGCTTAGTGATTCATCTAAAATGGTTTAAACACTTTGGACCAGTATGACTGTAGGCGCACCTAAACAAACTTGCAAGAACCAATGTTTAAATATGTGGGTCAGACACACCAATAGGAGAAAGGATAATGGAAAGTAAAATGGAAATGATGATAGTTCTTTGGAAATAGATAAATATGGAAAAACACAATCTAAACTTTTTAGTCAAAGGATGAAAAAGATTTTACATTTGTGAGGTTGATTTCAAAAAGTAAATGTGATTAAAACTGATAAAAACAGAAACGTACATTTAACATCAATAAATTAGTTCCTTCATAAAATGAATCAAAACTTTTTGTACATCATCATAAAATGATTTTTGTTGCTCTTGTAATAAATCTTTACAGTGGTGAACAAAATTCTTCACAAACCTTTTACATTTGAATATTGCAAGGAAGATTCTGTGAGTTTTAAAACTGTTACTGTATCTTTAACTAAAGTGATTGTGATTTTCTAACTGTCCTGTTCTTCACATCATTCACATCTGTACACACCTGCACATGAAGAAAACAAAATGAGTTTGATATCACTCGCATGGGGCACAAGTGCAAAAAGCTTGTGCGTCCAATTAATGTTGTAGGTGAAGCAGGCACTGACTGTTCATGAGAACTAAAGTATTAAAATTTCATGGAAATAAAAATGATGAAACGAAAAAAAAATACTGGCCAATCCAAATACACAAGCTTGGTCTTGTATGAGTTTCAATTGTTCCAACACAAACAATCAGACATGCAGAAAGAAATGAGCACTTCGCAATGTACACGCCTCTTACCAAAACGCATCAACAGTGTGTTTTTGACAGATTTTGTATGACACATTTTACACATGACACATCTGTCTTCTACAGATGTTCTCTGTGTCTGGCCATGATAACATGCACATTACAACATGTATCTATCTATTTTTATCCTCAAATATTTGGTATTTTTACCAAATGACGAGGTGGTACAAGGTAACATGGCATTGGGTGAAGTTAATTGGCAGCTCTTTGTGACTTCATACAGAAGACAGATGGTCAGGTGTTTTTAACTAACACCTTCCTTCTGTTCATAATCAGTCAGAAAGCTGTGTATTTCCTTCCTGTCCTCGCCCTCTGGGCTCACTGGTCCAAGAGAAGAAAAAAATGTCACAAGTAGATTACAAAGACAGATGATTTTGAGAGGTGACATGGTCAGTTATAAAACAACAGCAGATACTGTGCTTGTATCTAAGTATCCAAGGTCAGTCTGCTGCTGTATTATTGGAGTCCTTAGCTGAACAGAAAGGGATTTGTAGCCCACTTCCTTTTTGGTCTGCTTGTCTATTTCCTCTCAGAATATGTGGCTATTTCCTCTCAGAATGTGTGGCTTTAACTTCTTTTTCCCCCCATTAGCGTGAGATATTCGAGTTAGCTTTAAAATGTCTGGACCCCTCCATAGAGGGTTAGAAGAGGTAGGGGGAAGCTGACCTGTTCACCATAGCTGAGATAAGGTGAACGGTCACAATGACCTCTCCATGAAAGGTCACTGATCAGCATTAAGAGGTTATCTGGGGGTAGAGTGAGGATGAGGTGGTAGAGCAAGGTAAAGGGATGCTAGAGGTCCCCCCATGGTCCAGTAATGCTATATGGTGGAAAGCTGGTGGGGTTTTGATGAAGAAAGATCCAGCAACGCCTGTACAGTGACACCAACTTTGACCAGACCTCGCTCCTCCAGGATGTGATGTGGCAAACACAATTTGTCCTGTGCAAAAAGACACAAAACACAGGCATAAACACGTAGCTTAATAACCCACAGGACCACAGTTTCTGGGAAAAGAGGGAAAGAATTTTTGATCCCACCTGTGGAACTCCAAGCTTTTTACAAGCGTCCAGGAAATTCTCAACATTACGTCGACATTTGGCCATACTCAGCTTTGGCTGTTGGAAAGATTACACACAGACACGGGTTTGTTTTTATCAGTGATATCTCTTAGACTTGAATTGTTTTCATGCCAGGTTAATAATACATTCTGGTCCCTACCCCTATATTCTGCCTAACCCCCATAAAAACATGTTGATATTATTGGATTTAAAGTAAAACATGATTCGGCTGATTTACCAGCCTATTTCAAAAGTGAGGACCACCTAAAATATCAAGTCTGTCTTTGTTTATAAAACAATGTTCTGTGTAATACACTTGAATGCTGACAGTAATGAATGCTAATTAAAATGCAGAACATTTTGTAAAAATTTGCAGAAATTCTGGGGCAAGCCACAGCTCATTAGCAATTTGTAGTGAAATGGATCAGAATAAATAGACATGTAAAATTCAAAGAAAGCAAACCAAAGTAAATAGTTTAGTGGGACTTACCACTGCAGGGGAGGGCACATGAATGCTGGCCACAGAACGAGGACGAATGTGATTGGCCAGATGACATAACACGACACCATCCATTAAAGCGCCACCAACGTCATCTGGCAACAAAACCTTTAACCTAGACTCGAGGTTCTGCAGAAACAAACAACTATTTCATTTTATTTTTATTTTATTTCATTTGATTGAGAATGAATTCATGTGAAAAAAAATTAAAAATGGAAAAAGCTTCATATGCTAAAACCATCATGCACTTATCAGTCATTCTGGCTGCCACGGTTGACCACTTAGCACCAGGGACAGTATATAACTGATGAGCTGGAGCTCCATCTTGGAGCTCTTAGCAAAGATTAGAACAAAGCCTGATCGTTCTAGGGGTCAATATCACACTGTTCCACCACAATGCCACATCTTCCCGTTTTCTACTTAAGACAACACCACTTATCATACTCAGGTAACTAAGAAACAATTCCCTGAACATTTACGGATTAGATGTTGTTTTGCCAGCTTGTAATGTTTGAACATTTGGTTTATGATTATGAATCCTGCTTTTATCTTGAATCTTTTTTGTAAAGTGGTAAATAAAAAAAACAAATGTGTTTATTTTCATACTTCATATTTTCATACAAGAAAGGAATCAATGGCATTTTATAGTGTCTGAGATTTTGAAACTTCAAAAAGAGCCATAAAATATCACGTCAGTAAGGTACGTCAGTAAGGTTGTATCTTACTGGTTCTTGTGTGACATGTGACTAGTTGTCATATCCTATGTGAAAAAAAAACATTGCGTAAACCAAAGGGGTTCAACATGCTTTTTACAGCTTCAAAATCCCAGGTACTATTTAATGCCATTACAAAGCTGGCAAGAGACAGTATATTATTTAATATAACTCCAATTGTGTTTGGTTGAAGAAAGAAAAGTCATTTACACTTAAGAAGCAATGAGAGTAAATTATCACAGACTTTTTGCATAAACTGTTCTTTTAAATATGGAAGGCTGACCAGACGTAGAAGTCGGATCTGCTCCATCTCCTCCTTGAGGTGCTCCATCTTTCTCCTCATAGTGAAGCTTGGGTCTGTGGAGCTGAAGTCTTGCCGATTTCCACGGGAGAAGGCTGAGTAACAAAATTAAGATTAACCGCAAGGGAGCCAATAAACATATGCAAACATACGTGAGTGACCCTGTCTATAAAATCCAGGCTAAATCTCATAATCTAATTATGAGATAACAAGCACCAAAGTTTGATTTTAACCATTAATGTCACTATGATTTCAGTTTTTGACATGGCATTAGTCAGATATCAATGTCAATTGTAAAGAATGTTCCTTACAATATGTGGGATGAGTTCACACAAAAAATGACTTTAGCTGGGTTTTTACATTTTTACATATATACACAAAATAGTCTAAAAGTATAACAATATAAAAATATGTCCAAAATCAATAAAAATACTGTTAAATGACAATTGTGTATTTTTAAAGGGCCAGTTCACTGAAACTAAAAACTTATGGTGACTAAATGATGAATTTTTATTTTAGTTCCAATTCCCAAACACTGGAAAACCAGTAGACTCAAATTCCCTAAACAAACACTTATCTCTCTCTTCTATCCATCCATCATCTATCCTTTCCTCCTCTCTCTCTCTCTCTCTCTCTCTCTCTCTCTCTCTCTCTATCAACTATCTATGTATATGCATATGCAAGATCAACATAACATTATAAATATACATTTTATATATTGTATATATACAAATTTCTGTGCAAATTGTACACATCCATTCATGTGTACTGTCGATTTACATGGTTCTGCTACACAAATTCTTCTTAATTCCTCGATTATTTTCCTTTACAAGATACTTGGTACACTGATTGTGCTTCTAGTTGCCAACAAATATATACCAGGGAAAACTACACAGGCACATTAAGAGAGACTAAATTTACTGCCATCAACAAATAGCCATTATGACCGTGCAACGTTGCATGCCGGATCATGCACAAAGCATATGCATCATATTACAGAGTACACTGTAATATTAAATATATAACTGTAAAAAAGGTATAAAACATCTTTTTAAAATCCTGATTCTTTATATGATCTATATATTTGATACTTAGTCTTGATCTTTATTATTTCACAGTGGCTTAATACAGCATAGAGGAATACATTGTTGTTTCTCTAGCACCACTACCTCTACATTAGCTATTGGTGAGTCTCAGAGCATGAAACTAATTCAAGAAACACATTTTCTGAAAAAAAAAATAGAACCGGTTCAGTTGTTTAAAGGGAAGCATTGAGATGACAGATAACCTTGCAAAGCAAGCAACTCTGCTACAACAGGAAGTTAAAGCCTTCCTTGAGCTTTCCTATGAAATGCAATGCCGTGAAAAAGATAGCAAACAATACCATACATTAGCTAATGTCCTTGTATTACTAAAGTTCAAGACCACTCTCGTTTATGGTGTTCCAAAGAAATCTTCCCATAACCTCTAAATTCCCAGGTTTGCATTTTTACTTATCATTTGTTTTTAAATTTGCTGTGATGGTGAAACTGGGGCACTGCCTTAAAATAATATGCCTGCAACAAACTTCTGTTAATGTTCTTCTGAGCTTCACAGGTTAGAGGTGATTTCAGACACAATACTTGAATGTTTCAGGTATAAAATGTATTAAGAGTTAAATATGGCTAATAAATCAGCATGTTCAATTGTGATTGACAGACTTTCTTTCAGGTAGTTTATATGTCTAACTAAAGCATCCATTCAAATTTCAGTAAAATATATATAAAAACTTTCTATAAAAACTGAAAATGAAGAACTGAATGAATAGATGACAAATTACTAGCAGGAAGGTTGAGTGGTGATCTCCTCACTAGATCTAGATGGAGACAGACTGGTAGAGATAAACCAGAAAGCTTGTGATGAAGATGAGACAAAATGGACAAAGACTTACCAGATCTAGGTTTTAGGCCAAAGACAGTGAGGCTTGTGGTGAAATCATTAGAACGCAATCCTTCCTGTAACAACACAGATATATTATTCTGTATACAGGTATATTATTCTCTGTTTGTGTTTATATGTAAACAATTGAGCCCTTTATAAATCCCCTTAAAATGCCGTGTCCCATCACAGGCATGCAGGTTCTAAACTGGATTCATGTAATTGTGAATGAGGTGTCATTGTATGAGTGTTTCTTTCCTTGATGAGTATTGTAGTGTGGTATTTTACAATTTACACACACACACACACACACACACACACACACACACACACATATGGGGACACACACAAGTCTCACCTCACAATCATTGTCATTTCCACTAGAGTTTCTTCGAGCACTTTGGCACTTGTACTGAAATAAGGAATACAGATCTCAGCGCTATCACGAAACAAGCAAGCACAGTAATATTCCAAATACACGTAATATGTGCTGTTTGTTAAATAAATATACAAAATGATTTTCTGCCATTAAGTTAAGGTGACCTGCAGAAGAAAAACTGTCCTGTCTTCACATTATGAGGAAAAATAAGTTTCTTCCATTTCAATCCGTTGTAGACTCACCTCTGTTACACATTTTGCACATTTCACATGAATCAGTAATGAAACATGAAATATGTAACAGTGTTTGTAAAAGCTTTTCTAAGTAACTTTGTCCAATCATCTGATATGAATCTACAGATCTTAAATATATTAAAAAAGTAAAAATCCACACACTTCACACACAAATATGAAATTGGCTCATAATAAGTGCATTATATTTTAAAAATACCAAATACAAACATAACTAAGGCAGCATACTAATAAAAGAAACACTTTGTAATATTTGATCTGTAATTTATAATAAATGTAAGTTATAAAAATCACAGAATACAGCAGTAATGATTCAACTTTGAGACCGTAGTATTCTGAGACAAATCTTTCTGTAAAATAAATGACTTTTTATAGCTTTATGTTTATTTATTTTAATATCACCAGTGCTGAGAACAAGTTATCTTTGACTGTCTCTCAAATGTAAAGACAGATTGTCTGTTTAAGGAATTTAAGTCTGCTAGTTTCACCAGCGTAACAGAAAAACAACATTAACATTTTGGAACTAAGCTACTTTTGTTGTTAGGGAGAGAGTTATTTTTTGTGTCATTGCATTTCCCTTAGCAAACAGAAAATACCCACAAGGCAAAAAGCGTGAAGCGTTACACAACGTCTTTGTGAATACAGAATAAAAATTTAATAAATACTGTGCTGTTTAGTACTGTAAACAAGTTGTAGGTTACAGCAGGTATTATCCTGTTATTTGGATGTGGCCCCATCATTCCCACATAATACATGATACGTTTAGGCATAGTTTAGGAATTCCCATACTGATGACAACGATAAACTTCATATGGACAAATTTCTGTGGGCTACATGTACATTTCTGGGCCAATCTGAGCCAAAATCACATTCACATAGACAAGCAGAAAAACTTAAGAGGGTGTGTGGACACGTGGAGGTACATGTGAAAATCATACCAAACCCTCATCTACCAAACCCTCTTTTGTTCCTTTGTTTCTTTTGTGCCATTGAATTTCTCTTGACAAACAATAATGGGGAAATTGCCTCACAGAAAGATTTGAAGACATGACTTTCTGTGTAAACCTTGAAATCATGCATTACATATTTTCAATACATTACATACTTTCCACTAAGATGTTTAAAGTTACGCAATTTGAATGTTTTCTTTAGTAAATGAATCCTGAATTTACCAGTTTTATTTGAGGCTATCAGTGGACCTATCTAATCTGTTGTAGTAATTAAAATCTTTATGTAATTAAATCCTTTGGGTTTGTTTGGACAAAATAGAGAGAAAGACAAACTGGAGTTGTGTAAGTGTGTGTGTGTGTGTGTGTGTGGGGGGGGGGTGTTTACCTTTAGGTAGTCTTTCCTCAGGTATTTGTTTCTTCTGCGGTCCTCATTCTGGTTGAGGACAGGAGGAATCTCTGGCCATCTTGGTTCGGAGTCGCTAATCTCTGATTTTAAACTCCCGTCAAATGAGCAAGAGGAGGAAGGCTGAGGGAGTAATCATAACATTACACTGAATGCGTACATTACATGTGTGAACGTTTCCTAAATGGTACAACGAAGCAGGGACTGTGAAATGAATGAGGATGAGGAGAAACGTGATGAAGAGTGACCTCAAAGAAAGCTGCATCTTCATCAGTGAGATCAGTCTCCTTCATTCATGAAAAGACAAAAAAAAAAAGAAAACATAAGGACATAAATCAGAAAGCAGGTGACACAATGACAAACAAAAAAATCTTTGGCTATGTTAATATGAACACCATATAGTCTGATATTTAATCAGACATAGTCTGATTATTGCCAATGATCACAGAAAGAAGCAAGCAAACTGCTACTAGTGTTCCTGTAGCTTAACTTGTAAAGTATGGTGCAAGCAACACCAAGTCATGGGTTCGATAGCAGGTAACACATTATCACATCAAACATATACAAATGGATGAAAATTATGATTCACTAAGGGTTGTTTTATGCTTTAAAACTGAGCGCCATAAGGGTAATTCAGTGTACCCGGACAAGCTTTCAATTTATTTACATTTTGACCATCAATAAAAGCTGTAAGTATACACTTAATTGCCTGTCCCCCCCAGCAGTGTGGCTTTTCTGATCCACCATGTTTTGAGACCTGTGCATGAGTCTCCTGCTTCTACAGCACTCAACACATATATGCACTTTGGTTAAAAAGAAGAAATGCACTTAAAGTGTGTTAATGTCTGTACAGTTAATAAAATTGCTGATCTCCTTGTATTTTACTAGAATTATGGACATCAAATTATAATATTGCGTAAGTGCAACAACACAGTATTCTTAGTGCATGAGCTCAATCGTAGCACTAACTCGAATGCATTATAGGGTGCATCCAATCAGAGCTAGTTTATAAGAATCTTTAAGTCAACACTACATGCTTGTTAATCTTTCCTGATCCACCAAGATTATATCCTATATATATCCTGCTATATATCCTATTGTGTCTCAAAATGGCTGCATGCATGATTGCCAGCTACAACGCAGGTATTTACAAACATTATACAAACATTATTCACATTATTCAAGGTCTAATGTTTTAAAATTGTTAAGTGGATTTAATGCACTATAAACAGTATAAAAGAATCTCTACCAGTTCCATCATATTGTCCAGCTTTGATTTGTATGCATATTAACGTGTGTGTGTGTGTGTTTGTACCTGTCCACTCAGAGCAGAGGCTGAGCTGCTTCCTTCATCTAGGGACGCACTATAAAGAGAAACAAAAAACTGTCACATAAACCCCCAAAAAACACACACACAATCATGTGCTCATTTATAACACCAATAGCCTTCTGCTACTCATTTTAAGAACTTAATTCCGCACAAAGATAGCAAAACAAGTACACAAACAATTTAATTCAGTTTTACAGTGTTACGCTAAAATACATGTAAAGAGAAATGCAGTATATGTTAGTATTACATGCGTGTGTGTGCAGATATGAGTATGCGGATGCATGTTGGTGTGTGTGTGTTTAGTTCATTAATCTGCAGGACATGTCAGTGGAGAATGAGGTACAGTAAATATTAAGCTTAGTAATGATCTTTCATCCACACCACATCAGTCACACTATAACCTGTGATGAATGGGGCTCGGCACAAAAATGAAGCGCTTCAGTTGACACTTGACAGGTCATACCTTTAACAAACAAATCTCAATATACAAAAATATCTATAAATATATAGCTATATATCCTGTAGCTCAGTTGCTAGAGCATTGCGCTATTATTAGTATATGTATATTATACATAATATGTATAATATATATTAATTATATTTATGTTGTGCCACCAGTGTAGACGCTATGTTGCAAAAATACCTCTCAGCAAAACAGATTTTTTTTATCATTCTTTAGTTTTATTTATGGGAAAAAATAGTTTGTTAAACAGCGGTGTCCAAGAAGAGGACCACAGTATTGGACAGTTTAATTTCAACCACAGCCTGTACTGTTAGTGTGTGTGCTTTCAAGTATTCCTGAAATCCTTTGTTAAGTTGGTTCACATGTTTAACACTAGAATTGGGCACAGTGGGCACAGTGAATAAAGTCCGACGTGAACTTCCTCAACTTGCAAAAGGCACTGCACAGCGAGAGGTATTCTCCACTTCAGTGCATAGAAGTGGCAATGTCTCCTCGACAATTTATGCCCCTAAAAAAAACAAGACTGTGTCTTTTGTATAAATACGGCAGGCATTTCTGAAGGTTTGTCACACACATAGGTTTGGCCTGTCTTGGATCTGAGTTACTCTGAGTAATCAAATGCAAATGTGCCAGGCCTCACAGGTAACGGGTGTGTTTGCACAACAAAAGCAGGAGGACAAAGGCCTGTGGAAATCTCAGCAGGGTGCTTGTAGGTGTTAGGTCCAGGGAGTTTACACAAATTTGCGCAGGTTTAGTAAATCTAGTGTTAATTAGGGCTGGAGCTAAACTCTGCAGGACTTTGGCCGCTTCTAAAGAAGAGATTCACACTTGTGGTTTAGAATATTGGGTCTGACTCCAGTTTCAGTTGCTGTAAAACACCAGCATTCCCAGCCAGGAAAATTGGAAGATTTGGCACTGGAGTACCACAAGGCTGTGTGTTGAGTCCCTTCCTCTTCTCTATCTTCACCTATGACTGTAAACCTATACATAGTTCCAACACTATTATTAAGTT